>CM021531.1:2549969-2560248 GCA_010994315.2 Pisaster ochraceus
AGCATGCAGCAAGAGAGTCCAGCATTCTCCTGAAGACGATCAGAACATACTGATCGAAGGAAATTTTAGTTGTATAACCCCTGGTTCTTCTCCAAGCCACTACAACTCATAAAGAGATTTATGTGCACGGTGGCTCCTCAAACCTCACTTGATTAACATCATGTTTCTTCAGTGAGCTTCAACTCCAGACCAAGAGTATGGTGATATCCAATTTCCAACAATTTTTATTTTTGTATAACTTCACCCATGTCTTCTGTGTACAGAATGTTGGTGCAAGTTCCATAGTCCAGACGTGGTACTTGTATCCTTGAGCAAAACTCTATACCAAGATTGCCTCAGCTTTCGGGGCCAATTTCAGAGCTGCTTAAACACACACAAACAAAATAAGCACACAAAAATTGTGCTTACTAGAAAAAGGTTACCAGCCAAAATACCATGCAATTTTTAAGTGTTTGTGACTGGTTCCCTGCTGACTTGTTCCAGCCAGAATTTTTTTAACAGTAAGCCAGATCCAGAGTACTGGAAAAGAACGTGTTATCAGGCAGGTGATTTCTCCAGATTTTTCCTGATTTCAAGAGTTGTGAAAACCTCCATGAGCCATCTTGAAAGAAGTAAAAAAAAAATCACTAAAGGGGGAAAGAAAGAGCCCAGATTGTGTCCAAACCTGTAGTGTTGTATTTTGGGTGCTGAACACCTTCTAAATTGTAACATCTGGGAGACTCCGGGTCTAGAAATAGGGGGAACCCAGGCCCGATAGCTTTGTTTCTGGAATGTTCACATTCGTCAGATCTCGTCCCTATGTTATTCATAGCCAATTGTTATAATTCGTCTTTCTGTTTTAGGGCATCGATGCGCCTAGCCTATCAGGACATGTCTGTTGAAAGAAAGAAACAAGAGGAAAGAATGAAGTCGGCAAACCCACAAAAAGCTGAACAGATGGAAAGACTTGGCATGGGATTCGGTGGTAGAAGGTGAGAATCAACACACATACCATAAAATGATTTAGTACGAATACTTTGAGTACATGTGAGGTAGAACAAAGAAATCTTAACCTTTAGTGATGGGTCAGAAGGATGTGGAGAGAGCCCCTCCCCCCTTCACCCCAAGGAACTGCCCTTTATCTACCTCATTCAGCCCTTTTGTTGTTAACTGAAAGCCAGATCTCTAGATTCTGTGTGTAATAAGATTGATATGCCTGAACACCCCTCCATCCTCCCTGCTACTACACATTTTGTCATTCTGTCTTTTACCATCGCACCTCTTCCTTTGCCCCAAACAGTGCCGTATCCCACTCAGCCATGAGCGACATGCAGACCATCAAGCAGGATACGCCCTCTAGTAGCACCAAGACACAACGCTCCTCCAGCAGAGACTTCTTTGATGACTTCGATACGGGATCGTCTGGCTTCTCATCCAGGTAAGCTTGAGCTTCTCCAAGAGATTGAAAGGGGATGTAAGATTGAAAATATCAACATTCACAGATTTACAACAAAACCACAAGGGAAACTGACTTTGGAATTTTGAAATAATTTGGGGTTTACTACTTGATATTTGAAATAAAATGTCACATCCCCTTAAGGTGATCCCTCTGCTGCCGCTTCCCAGGTTGTATCGTAAACTTGGGTGTGATCCCTGGCTATAAGGCAGTTACAGGTTAAATGGCTTCTGACTGGCACCCAAGAACAAAGATCTTGTAAAAATAGGGAGACCGCCATTATTAGGGCTAAATAGCTCTGTTGGTAGAGTGCCGGCATGTTTATTCAGAGGTTGCAGGTTCAAGTCCTGCTGTTGTCAATTTTTCTTGAGAGGCTGAAAGATATGCGTGGCGTATACACGCCTGCCATTTACATTGTTTGACCTCGGGGGATGGCGGCCAAAGCAAAGGCTTTTTTTTTGGAATGTTATTTTCAAGATCACATAGAAAGTTTTCCTTGATTTTATTAAGTGAGCTAAAAGGCTTGTAGTTGTATTTTTTGGGTGGTGAGTGGTGAAGTCGGATTATTGACTTAGGAGTGCACATGCTTTTTTATTCAACGTGCTAATTTTCAACGCTGTGGTTTGTATTTTTGAACAGGAATAAAGACAGTTTGTACGGTAGCCGCAAGGACAGAGATGACGATACTGAGAGGGACGACTGGGAGATGGTCGACAAACCCAAGCAATCTGAAGGTTATGATAGCATCAAACCACTCGAAGATCGGTATGTACCAACTTTATTTTCAGGCGTGTGATTTTTCAGGTTTTTTTTTTTACTGATTTTAGGATCTTCTCATAATCTCCCAGAGCCTTCAAATTTTCTTGAAAGAAGTAAAGCAGTTATCGAAGAGAGAAAGAAGTAGTCCACATTGAGTCCAAACCTGTAGTTCTGTAATTTGTTGTGATGCACTGAGTCTCTGAACCTCCTGAATTGTAATTGGAAGGTTCTGACCAAGAACGAGGGCCACAAGTCATTTTCAGGAGTTTTCAAATCTGTCAAATCTTGTTCTTGTCACCTACCTTCTCCTGGTCATGTTTGTTGTTATTCAAAAGATATGAATAGGTAGAGAAACAATAGAATGTAACTTTATTGGCTTATTTTAATACAGTAGCGATTTGCCTTGTTCGTTGTTGAATTGAAAATGACGGGCGATTTTATTACCTCCATTTAAAGCAGACACATTGCTAACTTCAGTGAAGAGTATAATTGAGGTCGATCGGTAGATAGGGGAAATATTTGGGGGATTGTGCCTTTGGAATTTGACTTACAGTCAGAGCATGCCATGAGAAAGATATGTGGCTGTAGGGACATTGCAGACTCGAATTTTGAAAACATGTAGGTAGATTAACACAGAATTTTCGAAATTTTCAAAATGGCTGCCATTGCTTGTTATCGTTCCTATTCCTTTTTTGAAAGACAAATCTGTGATGGCCCTAGAGCCAAATATCCTTCTCAAGACATTCTCTGACTGTGTGTCAAATTCCATGCAGGTAACATCACAGGCACAATCCAATCACCTTACTAAACTGGTCGAAACGCCAAAAGAGATTATTGGTGTTACCCCATTTTTATTCCGTCATTTCTCACAGCATGTCGTCCTCCAGTAAGAAGAAGCCCTACGAGGCAGCCTCCACATCCACTGAGGCTCAGAAACGCTTTTCCAACGCCAAGTCCATCTCGTCTGACGCCTACTTTGGGAAATCAGATATGGATGTGAGTAGAAATAAAAAAAGTGTTCTCGTTAATTCCATTAGTGTCCGTCTGTCCAGTAAAGCCCCTATTTGAGGGAAGATACAACATTGGTGAAGATGTTTGGTCGTCAGGAATAATTATCTCACGTCTTGCTAACTCTTTTGATGTGTTTTGCCGTGTGATTCAAAGTAATGCTTGTAGTAAAAGGCAATACTCTTCTTTGAGAAGTCTGAGCTTAGAAATAGAGTTGTGTCATTTCTTTGGAATTGTTAAAACTTAGAATTTACAATCCTTGCGATACCAACAATATCTCTAGATTATTTCTCTTGATTTTCTTGAAATTGGGTTTAGTTTGCTCAAAGCGAGTATTGTAACGAATGTTTTGTTACTTGATGGATGATAAAACTTAACATGGAATACGGACGGAATAAAACAATTCCTGAAGAAACAGAAAACAAAACAAAAACTCTCTGTTTTCTGAAAGGTATTTGGGGATAAAATAGTTGCATGTTTAGCGGTGAAAGTTTTAAACTAATTTGACCATAAATGAAAACAAGCAAATAAGCTTTCCAACCTATGGTATAAATGCAAAACTGTTGATGCCCCGAAGTCTTTCACATTGGCTAAATGACAACACAACACACTCATATTAGTGTATTAGTGTAGCAGAAATATATGCAGTAGTGAATAGACCAAAATATGTTGTTATATTAAAGAGTTCTAGTTGAGAAAGTCAGACCAATGTTGTATCTTCTCCTTGATATTGGTTCACTTAGGACACGACAAGAGCAAACCTGGACCGGATGTCAGGCAAGTCTAGTATATCCAGCGCTGAGCTCTATGGTGACCAATCTGCTGCAGGGTCTTCGTATAATGCCGGTCCTGACATGTCGGCCATTAAGGATGGCATGAAGGATAGCGTGACGCAGGTTGCTGGTCGGCTATCGCGAATGGCCAATGGCATCGTTAACTCGATACAGGTACCCAGGTTTTGATCTTGTATACCTGTCATGTCCTGTTTATTAACCCTCCTACTGTCTGAATGCATCTTCACAATACACAGTCAACCCTCCTACTGTGTGACCATTCAATATCATCCACTGTGGTTTTGAATGATCGATAAACTATGCAAAAGCCAAAGATAACATATCAAATGGTGAGTGCATCTTCACTGTACACAGTCAACCCTCCTACTGTGTGACCATTCAATATCATCCACTGTGGTTTTGAATGATCGATAAACTATGCAAAAGCCTAAGATAACATATCAAATGGTGAGTGCATCTTCACAGTACACAGTCAACCCTCCTACTGTGTGACCATTTAATATCATCCACTGTGGTTTTGAATGATCAATATGCTATGCCAGCCTGCAATATGATATCTAGTAGTGAATGCATCTACACAGTACACAGTCAACCCTGCTACTGTGTGACCATTCAATCTCATCCACTGTGGTTTTGACTGATAAATAAACTATGCCAGCTACAATATGATATCATTTGTGAATGCATCCACACAGTACTCAGTCAACCCTCCTACTGTGTGACCATTCAATATCATCCACTACTGAGGTTTTGACTGATAGATAAACTATGCCAGCTACAATATGATATCATGTCTGAATGCATCCACACAGCACACACATAGCAGTTCTATGCACAGTTGTGCCACCTTACACAGCCTGTGCAGTTGAGTGGTTTTGAAGGGTTTGTCACTTTTCTGACAGATATTTCTGACAGTAGTGAGTTTATTAATAGACCTTTATCAGCCATCTTGTCTTTTTCACTCAAATCAATGTAACCAAACTCAGGCTGGCAGAAATCAAATTTAGTCTGTTTTCTTTTTCTACAAGTATGTATGGTTGTGATTGTATGCGAGGAACTTGACAAAGATGGCAGCAGCATGGATAAAGCTCTATTTGTTATTATTGCATGTTGCCCTTTCACTACCCGCAGCTCCAACTCATTTCACTCATAAAACACACCACGAAGGCAACCCATGCACTGTTCTGGAGATCCTAAACTCTTTTGCCACTTTGACGTTCTTGTATCCTTCAGAATCCTTCAGCTTAGGGTATACCCTTAGCATTTTGACTTTGAACCTTACTCTATCCATCGGAATCCTTCAGCTTGCACACCCAGGGCATTTTGGCTTGGAACCTTACTCTATCCATCAGAGTCCTTCAGCTTGTACACCCTGGGCATTTTGACTTGGAACTTTACTCTATTCTTTAGAATCTTTCAGCTTGTACACCCTGAGCATTTTGACTTGGAACTTTACTCTATCCATCCGAATCCTTCAGCTTGTACACCCTGGGCATTTTGACTTGGAACCTTACTCTATCCATCGGAATACTTCAGCTTGTACACCCTGGGCATTTTGGCTTGGAACCTTCCTTTATCCATCGGAATCCTTCAGCTTGTACACCCTGAGCATTTTGACTTCGAACTTTACTCTATCCATCAGAATCCTTCAGCTTGCTTACCCTGGGCATTTTAATTTAGAACCTTACTCTATCCTTTAGAATCCTTCAGCATGTACACCCTGAGCATTTGGACTAGGATCTTAACTATACCCATCGGAATCCTTCAGCTTGTACACTCTTGGCATTTTGACTTGGAACCTTGCTCTATCCATCAGAACCATTTGACTTATGCTACTCACTGGCCATGTTGTCTTGGTACCATACCATAACTTGAGCGATGAAATCTTTTAAGTTATGGTACTCTTCGATTATAATATCAATAAGAATCCTTCAGCCTACTCCAACTCAGCATCCCAAACTCTGGTACGCTTAATTTTGACAATGCAGAACTGTAAAAGGCCATGTCATGGAGAGCAATTTTTGGTCAGGCAACTTGGAGGCAACCAACTGCATTGTGTGCAGTAGGAACACTTCGCCAGCACAAGAGACATTCCTATAGCTGTAACTCACTGTCCCCAAGAAAATAACGAGAACATTGAAATGTGAATGGATTATCTTCTTGGAGCCTTGAGCTGGTTGTCTGTAAATTGCCTCATGTGACATGGCCAGTAATAATAATAATAATAATAATAGTGGCTTCTTATATAGCGCACATGTCCGTCACTCAGTGACGCTCCTGGCGCTGTAACATACAGTATTTCCTGCAAGATTTGGGACTACGTTTGAATTATGAGACCTAATTCTGATAGCACCATGTAATGTTTTACAAGGTGCTGTGGCGCAATTTGCTGCCGAGCGGACCAGGAAACATCGGGGCGAACCCCTTCTCTTTTCGACAAGTGCACTGGGTTCTTTTACATGCGTTACATAACACATGGGACCAACGGCTTAACGTCCCATCCGAAGGACGAAGCAATGGTGAAGTGTCTTGCTTAAGGACACAAGTGTCACGGCTGGGGATTGGAACCCACACTCTGCTGATCAGAAACACCAGAGTTTGAATTCGGTGCTCTTAACCGCTCGGCCACGACACTTCCAGTAAGGTTACAAAGGTCGACCTGGGAAAAGGCCTCCCCTCCCCCCCCCCCACCCCCAGGTCAACATTATAATTATTTATGATCTCACTTTACCATGAAAGGGAACCCAACTAACAGTCTAACTGTCTTTATTGAAGTCCATTACGGTCAAATTATTTCATTTTTCTTTTTCTTTTTTCTGAAGTTGACTAATCAGAATTATTATTATTATTATTATTTGTATTCTTTTTGTCTTTGCAGGATCGCTATGGTTACTAAAACAGAGTGTGTCGTTTTCATAAATTGTGGCCATAAACTGGTAAGATAAAAAAAAGAAATATATGATATGAACACGGAACTGGATTCTTTAAATCATGAAAAATTCCACAAGGTAAAACAGTTTTAAAGCAATTTAAAGGAATTCCTAGGTGTGCCGAGACAAGCCTTTGTAAAAAAGGGTCTAGTTTCGAGACATGCTTGATGTGTTTGATAAAGAATTGTTCAAGGGTCATATTTAGTGTTGTGATCCACTCATTTTCCAATAGATAGAGTCCTTATGGAAATGGGGAACAAATCTCTAAGTCTCTTACCTCACCGGAAAACAGTGTAAAATGCCACTGTGTTACCCTCCAGGTGCAACTTTTGTCAAAATCCAAAAAATGTTCGATGACAGCACATTTCAAATAATGCTCCGTAGAGAATGTTCAGTTTATTCCTGAATTCTTATGATATCCGATCAAAACAGCATTTAATTTTGAAGCTGAGAACTTGCACAGAAATGTTCCTCTTTGATTGCACAGACCTGTCTGTTTTTTGCTGTCCAGTGACATCGTGCTTCAAATTCTGCTCTGAAGGAGTATGAAATAAAATGATATTTTACACCATTTTAGACTTGTATTCCCCCCTCCCATTTTCAAGAGGACTCTATCTATTGTAAAATGAATGGATCACAGACTTTGTGACCTCTTTAAGTTGTTGTTGTTTTTTGTTTTTTAAGCCAATACTTATCACATTGATCTCAAGGTAATATTCAGTAGAGATTTCCCAAACAGTCTGTTCCTAAATTTATTTTTAATATTCATCAATGTCCGTTTCGTTTTTTGGGGGATTTAAAAAAAAACCGTAATGTTCCGGCAAAACGTAATATGTAATGTAAACTAAAGTAAGGAATATTATTTTATTTAAAATGCAATTATTTTTCTTTATTCAGAGATACAGGTTCTAAGAAAACACATGACATAGCAATTTATTTAGCTTATTTTCCTGTGGTACTCATTTTTATCCGTGAGGGAATGTTTATTGCTTTGTACAATACCGCGTAGCTCTCACAATATTTTTAATTTTGTAGAGGTAGAAGTTCAAATGTTTTATTCTTTCCCCGTTAGTGTTTTATTGTTGTTATTTTTTTTTTCTTTTCTTTGACTTGTTTTGAATGATAGGATTACACCATTCAGTCCGATTAGTCACTGCTGTTTTAAGTGAGGTTTGAGGTGCCAAAAAGGCATAAATGGTCTGTCGGTGATTAATCATGCTATCATACTATGACTCATCAACTCTGATAAGTGCGCAGGTTGCAGGCGCCATCAACTGGCCAACCATAGTCAATCAACAAGTGAAACCCACACACTTCTAAGAGTGTTCGGTTTTATCTCATGATATCATGATATCAGATAGTTGCAGATAGACACAGGTTTTTGGCTTAGGGCCGTGTCAAGTGTCTTAACTTGTCTCTACAGCCAAATAATCACCGACCAATCGTGCAAGGAACTTGATTAAACTCTAGGTGCCAGACGCGGAATTTGCGCATAATGCATAGTTGTGCGTTAAAAAAGTGATTTATCATTGGCTGTAAAGATGGCTGGCCTTCTACTAAGTGACATTAAGTAGAAACTATCTATTTACCGCCATAGTCATGACATCTTCCCCTGGCCTCCCCAGCCATAGCAACTGGTTCACACTGTCGTTGAAACACAAATAGCGACGTATTGTAATCAGCATCTTTCTCCTTCAGGAACCGAAAATAACTGCACTTGTGACTTTCACTAGTATGATTACAACCAGCTGCAAAGACATTTTACTATTATTTTGGCCGATTTTGATACAATCCCGATGTCAAAAAGTGCAAGTTTGTGCTCTGTGTTGAGTGTATGATCGAATGCATTGTTATGGAATTGACATGAGCCAGTGTCGAGGCAGTGAGCGTGACCTCGGGAAGAAATAGTGTTGGACTATGACGGCAAATATACATATACAGAGGCTATTTGGTACCTCAAAACTCTCTAAAAAATAGTGGTTGCTAGTCGGATTGGTTTGAGTACACCCATTAAAGATAATTGTAGGACCAAAAACCCCTTGAGATGTAATGTAGCTCTACATAGGCCCTCTTTCATCCAGCTTCTTGGCTGAAAAACAGTGTGTTGACAGCACAGCATGGTATGTTAGCTGGTAACTGTTTTCTGTTCAGCGGTTGTTTGTTAAGCAGCTTTATGAAATTTACGCTTAATATGTTGTCATTTTGACGAGAAAAGTGAAGTGTGGAATAGATCTTGACTTGTAAATTGCTCTTTTGCCCCCTTGCACTGACTTCGCACACACAGCTACTGTCTGCCCACGATTGGCCAATTTGGGAATATACATATAAAGATAAGGTTCACATCTAACTGCACAAGTTAAGCCTTCAATTAAGCCTGAAATGCACACTGCACAGTAACACGCAGCTAATTTGACACCCGAAAGGGCACCAGCAAGATTTGCGTTGAGTGATGACGTCGGATGCATTGGGGATCAATATTGACAAAGTGTGCACAGTCGACTCTCGTTAAAACAAGGCACTGGGACTGGCCAAAACACCTCTTTATAACAGGAACATTGTTGTAAGAGGACAGCAAAGCAAAGAAACACAAAGGAGGAATGAGATTTGGGACTCTTTAAAAGGCAGAACCTCTACAGTGCTCTTTATAACGCGGTTTAACTGTAGATGTTGTCAAAATTACACTGAAATTTTCAGTCTTTTTTTCCTTCTGCTTTTACTTTATTTTGCATGCATTATGATTGAACTGTTGGTTAAAATGCAGTCCGTATTATGCCATCATGCTTGACTAGACCAAGCCCAAGGGTTCTGTTAATTTTCAAGGCAATTAGCGGTGCTGGTAAAACAATCCATTAAATGATGTCAATTAAAGTGAATAAATAAACTTGATTACCCTATGGTGATGTAGTGATAATATTACATTGGTTTTAATAGAAGGTTAAAAACAAGTTATGCTTCTTTCGTTCAATTGGTTAATATTATTCTTGTTAATTAGACCTTAAGACAGTGAATTCTCATGTCATTTGTTTTTCTTCTAGTAAACTAATTATTATCTGAACATTATGCTCTATTTCACTGAACAGTCATGAATAAAATATAGACAATTCAAAGTGTTATTTCATGTGTGACCCCAATTTGACAAAAATGTCGGTCTTACCTCCTTGTGATTTTTTCAATTTTTGACCCTTATTTGATAAAAATGTTGGACTTACCCCTTGTGATTTTTTCCAATTTTGATAAAAATGCTGGACTTACTTACCCTTGTGATTTTTTCAATTTTTAACCGAATTTTGACCTAAATGCTGGACTTACCCCTTGTGATTTTTTCAATTTTTGACCGAAATTTGACAAAAATG
>CM021531.1:2590339-2601879 GCA_010994315.2 Pisaster ochraceus
CTCGTTGTACCCTGTTTCTTGAGTCCCTGTCCATTCTCCTCCATTCCAAGGATGGGCTGCTTCTGCTCCGAGTCGCTGGACTTCTTGAAGAGATTGCAGAAGCCGCATAGCAAGGCTGACATGACAGCCACCATGAGGAAAGCTGCGGACACCATGGCCAGGATAACCTGGTGTAGCACTGTCAAAGGCGAGAAAAACAAAATTATAAACAAAAAGCCAACAAAAACTGTGAGATAGAGCCTTTAGTGTGTACATTTTCCATCACTCAAGTTTCACACAACATTCATCAGCTAAATATATATTTTAAGGCCAATGCAACGTCAGGCCTAGATTTTCATCTTTAAGAGTGCAAGGCCATTTTCATTTTGCAGAGGGCACTTCCATTTGAAAATCTTAAAGCTTTTGGGAAAGGGGCACCAAGGCCAAGACCATGGGCAACAGTGGCTCTGTGGCCTACCATGTAATTCTAGGCCAGCAATATTCCAGGTACATTTCAACCTCAGCATACTCTCCGTTCATTTTACAGTTGCTGCAAGTCCCCAGTTTCCAAACTAATTGATGTTAACCCACGGAGGTACCTCCATGGTTAAAAGTAGGGTCATTCTTTGGTCAAGATCCTTAAGCCTCCTTGTTAATAAAGCTAGTAATGGTAGTAAGAATCCTGCGAAATTATTTCGTCTGAAGTGCACCTGTTGATTAGAAATCACTTAAAGTATGTAGAAAAATCCAAAGATTGGCTTTAGGCAACTTTTGGAAATTTTTGTGGTGATCTGTTTGAATGTTTCCACAATACGGCCACAGTTGTGGTTGGTACCCTCTGTCATCTCGATGTGGATCGGATTTGACATTCTTGATAACACTACCGCACATATTTTTTGCTATTTCTGAACAGGTAGACACTGCATGAATATTCAGTTGAAACTTTCAAAGGTGACTTTCCTGGACATTGATAACGAGCCTATAAATCAGCATTACACTGACAAAAACAGTCTAGGAACTAATCCTAGGACATCTACCATGTCTACTACATGTACCTACCTTTTCTTAAAACAATTTCTTTCCCAGAGATTTTCCCAGGGCTAGCAACTCAAGTGTGGAAAGGTCTAACCCAAAATGTTTAAGGAACTTCAAAACAGAGAGTAAAAAAGGGGTTGATTTTTGTTTTGTGTAGTTGATACATACATCACACTTTGTATATTTATAAAGGGTAGATGAATATTAATTGTGACTTGTATTTCTGTCTGGACATGGGTTTATGATGACACTCCTATGTTTACACTAAAGTTTTACAGCAGGTTGTTACAATACATTCAAGGAAGTAACATTCTGAGTAATGGGATCAACAATGTACGGGAACATCAAAAAATTGTTAAAAAATTTTATTTTTTAAAGACACAATAGACAGTACACTGTACAGTTGTGCCTTTGAATACAACCAGTTCATTCCTACACGTAAATGTTCAGGAATGTATTACAGGGTCCTGCCCACGATTTTTCATGGCGGGCATTTTGGACCCAGGTTTTGCAAGTTTGGCGGAAGCATGATGAATTGAAACAAGGTCCTATGATTTTTTTTATTTGATGTTTAAAATGCTTGCAATCTGGAAGATTTTCAATTTGTTTTAGTTTGTGATTTCATGATTTCTGTAAATTTGATCTTAAATCTAAAAAAAAAAAAAACATCACAAAATAACAAATAAAATTGGCCCGCAATAAGCATATAAGCCAGTAAATGCAAGTCTGTGCAGGCTGGATGGGGAGATCTCTAGATCTTCAGGATTGTTAAACATATATGCTGGCCAACATGTTGAACCTATACAACTTCAATTTTAAAGTGAAAATAATGAGTACTATAAAATAAATTTAGGTTTTCAAAAGAATTCTTTAAAAAAACTCTTATTTCATGACATTTTTCACATTCAAAAGATGGATTCTCAAAATTGTAACCGATTCTCAAAATTGTATCCGATTCCTACGAAAGCAAAAACTTGTGGCCTTTTAGTACAAACACCATCATCAGATTATCAATTAAATTCTTCCACACCAAGAACACTGTGCACACGGGCCTTTTCCAGAGGTTGTGCTTCAGGTCGTTTTACAAACAAACCAAGTTCTTGCTGTCGGTTTTGACCTTCCAATCTGTTTAGGATGGCCTCCATGTTTAAAAGCTAACAGGAAGACAACCTTTGCACTTTTCATGCTTTTGTTTGAACTGAGGTGGCAACTGAAGCGCATGTAAAACACACATCAAATAATGCAGGCAAACAGGTATGGGCTGGAACTGAGTACATTTAACCTGAAATGAAAGTTGACTTTAACAACTGGAAAGCCGGGAATATTTAGTTTGTATTAAAAGTAATGAGTGAATGGATGTGTGTTTGTGGACCGTATTACTTTCACAAGTGTGACATTCACCTGTGAAGTTTTGGTTAACAAAAACAATTATTTTTTAAAATTAAACCTTCCCCCAAAACAAACAAAAAACATCTTTGAGGTGTATTGCACATCCGACAGTACAATTAGCACCACTAACGGGATGAATATGAAATGAAGAGAAATGTTCAGTTTTAGATGTGGGAGGAAAACCCCAGTTGTGAAAATCCTTGCAATCAGGTAGGGACTGAAAACCCAATCCACATATATACAAGGCTCCAGTCTGAAGTGGGATTCGAACCGGGGTCCAAAGAGGTGAAAGGCAGAGAAAGAAACTACTGAGCCAACCTGCTCCTCAAATAATAAGTTTTTAAAATGATGTATGATGTATTAAAGAGTGTTTTTTTTCTTTTCAGGGCAGGGTTCAGTCCTTCATCTTACAACATGGATCATAGATACTGCAATCTACTATTTGAGAATTCAAGCAATATTTTTTTAGAATGATAACTTAAAACTGAAATAACTTTTTGATCGGAACATCAATGTAAACATGTTTATTAAGGAGGTTTACTAATGTACTACTTTAAAAGTCAAGTATTTGAACCTGCTGCTTTGACCCTGGATGAAGATCACCAAACGCACGTAATGTGGCATTTTGGATTCCTGCCAGGCCCTACGTATGCCCTAATGTCATAAAACTGGGCCAAGTTACAAAAATGGCGCGGCAGGAAAAAAGGGCTACCATTAGCCAAATGCCATTCAGTTGACACTGTTGTAACTGTTGCCTGCTAATTAAATTAGAGTTGGGACTTTGAATCTGTGATTCAAATTTCATTAACTTTCAAGAGGGGCTCCAAGGTCAAATTCAGTTTTGTTAGAGAGAGTCCTTAAATGAAAATTGGGGACAAACCTCAGGTTCAACCTGTGTCAAATGCCACTGTGCTTGATACCCTTCCAGAGCAATTTAAGAACCGTTTAGGAAAATAAACATGTTGATGCACAACTCCCGGGTATGCCCTTAACTTTTTCAAAGACTAGCCAGCAGGACCAGCTAGCTAGTCATTTAGCTGGTCCATCAGCTTTTTCACTGGTCCGTATTTTGGGATTTCCTTTCAACATACACTAGCATGGGACTAGCAGTGGCAAGCAATCATCAACTAGCCAGCCGAACTAGTTGGAGAGAGTTCTGGTGTTTTAACTGGCATTTGGAGCGGACCACTGTTAAGGGGGGAACGCTGAGCCCTTACTTGTATGCCTGGCAAAGAAAGCTTCTAAGCAACATTTGCATTGGTGGAGGTACAAAGATAGAAAACAACAATAGATTCATGGTGACAGTAGTAGCTGCATAGTGTAGAAAATCTCTTTGTGTCACTGGCACCACGAGATTAACTACAAACCTCCATCTTAACATTTCTTGCTACCCAGGGCTGGAATTAAATGGAGACCACAAAGGCCACGGCTCTGTTGGCTCGTCTTGGCCATACTGTAGTACCCCTTCAAAAGTTTCCCACAAACTTTAAGATTTTCCAATGGAGGTGCCATATTTGCAAAATGAAACTTGCCTTGCCCTCTCAAAGATGAAATTCCAGGCTTGCTTTAAAAAATACCAGTTTTATGAATTTGGACTCGTGGTTTTTTGCACACAATGAGGGCAACCAACACTATTATAAATAGGCACAAAAGTGTGAAATGGGAAGGGGAACATGGGTAGTAATAATTCCCAAATGATGTCGTTCTATCATTTTGTTTGTATACATTCAAAGGCACATGAGGGCTGTGGTTGAAAAAAAGGTAAATGACCGAGTATTTAAAAAACTGGAGCAGACAAACCTTCAAGATTTATAACCGACACATTTTGATATCTTTTGGTAGAAGTTATGCTGAAACAAAATATCGAATCTACAGACCCTTAGGGATAGTTACCAGCCCAAATTAAGAAACCATTCCCTGGTTATTCAAGGAATTACAATGTAAGTGTTTTTTGTAAGTAAACAAAATACCAAATTATACGTATCTAACGTAGACAGAATTGTCACAAACTGTCTGTCCAATGTTCTTATGTGACTTACTGTAGATACTGCCACAGGAATTAAGGAAATAACAATGGGATATAAAGCCGTGTTCCCATTGGACTTTTTCTTCCACGGCCAATACAATCTTTAAGGGTTCATCACAAAAGTGTCTGTCCAATGTTCATACATGACTTAAAATACTTCCCATTGATATTTCCTTCAAACCAACCCTAATTTGTTTTACTGCTCACAATCTTTAAGGGCTAGGAATGCTACTTGCACAATATTTTGTAATTTTAAACAATTAGTTCTTCACTTTCCAGGCAACATGTCTCTCTTTGTAACAATTCTAGTCAAATAAATAACACTTTTCAAACGACCTTGTAATTTCTAAAGGCAATGGATTGACAATCATAAACAGCTTGGGAATGCATGGAAAAGACTGCCACAAAATAGTTACTTTCGTCTCACTCTCCCACAATGCCTCTCTTACAAAGCTATATCGTGGCCCATTAGTGTGGAATTTGCCGATGACCATTTTAGAAATTAGAGATTGACTTAAACCACTGACTTACTACCATGTAAATAGAATGCTCCAAATTCAGTTTTCCATCGTGCGATGCTTACCTTCATTTTCTGCTGGTAGTTCTTGCATCTTGTCTCTGTTCCCACTGCATCAATCAAACCTCCATGATATGAAGTACACCCTCTTCCTCTCGCCAAACAGCATGTGGTATAAACGACAGAATTCAATTTGGTTCGTTTTCCCGTGGTGTAAAAAATTCTCCGGTTTAGGAAATTCAGGCACAGTAGTGCAGTGGTAAACTCACAGAGCGTGTGTGAAGATCATTGCCCATTGGGTATAAACAGATCAATCCACGGCAAAGAAAAAATACTGGTGGTGTTGATACCATAAAAGTTAAGGCCATACAATGGACAGCATGAAAGGCGTGCATGTATCTAATTTCTCCACACCAGGAACACGGGAGAATTTATAAATACCCACGCAAATTTCTCTGTATGCATGCAGTGTTTATTAGTTTAGGAACAGAATTCCAGTCGACACTGCCCCTACATTGAGTGCTTACTCTTGCAGAACTCCCCAGTGGGAAACCATGATGAGTGAGTGCGCTCAACTGTGACCACTGAACAAAGCGTTGAGGATTGCTTCAGTCAAAACTGCAATGATGGAAACAAAAAGGAATTGTGTGAATATTTGTTGGTTCATTAAATCCATGCTTACCAAGGCCACTGAGATTTAAATGAAACGAAACTGAAACTAATGGCTGAAACTCCCATAAGCTGTAATGTTTTCTACAACACAAATACCACCAAGGTCCCACCTACACATTATGTACAAAATTGCATGATGAAGCCCAGCCTTTCATTAATTTCACCATTCATAAAAGATACAACAAATTTCATATTGACTCCTGGGTTAGTCTGCATTCAACTTTGGGTCCAAAGTACAAAACAAACTGAGGCAATGTATAGAGGGCGGGTTTTCCAACACTAACATAAATAGTCTTGTTTTCATACTGTACAAAGTGTACACCGTAGAGAAAGGGCCACAAATGAACATCATGGTTGTTCAGAAGACCTCGGTCTTGTCGCAGAGAGAGGACAGCGTACTTGCGTACACACTTGATGCAGAGTAATCAGAGCAATCAAGGAATAGTTTACGGCATTTCATAAATCATGTCATGTTGATTTAAGAATTAGGCTTACAGAGCATTAAATGATCAATATATAGTTAGCTAGAGTAAATTCCTTTACACTACAAGCAGCGGCATTCATGCTTTACCAATTACCATTTGAGATAATGCGAAAAGCAGGCCTGGTTATGGGTCAGGTTTATAGAGCTTACATTGTGTAAAATAATCTTCCAAAATATTCAGTGATAATCCAAAAGATCAGCCCAGGGGATTATTCTGGGCGGGTGTAGGTCTAACTAAAACTAACAGAAGGGTGTGTCCTATGGTCAGGCTCGGTAAGTTAGTGGTTTTTTGTTACTGTATCTAGAAGTAAGCGATGATCATACATTAGTCCCAATTTGGTTTACAAATTGATCGTAGCACCCCAAGTAGACCAGTGGGCCAGAGTCTAACACTTTTAGTATTGGGCCACTTGACCAGTAACCCCTGAACAAATCCAGTGTTTTTTCAAATACCCACTGGACCACTGGCCAGAGTCTAGTAAATTTAGCATCGGGCCAGTAACTCCACAAACAAAATAGTTTGCCAGTTTACTATTTTCCCACACTCATTCTGCACCTTTTCATGTTCCCTACGTAATAGCTTACAACCTCTTCCTAAAATGTAGCAAATATTACACAAAAGAGAAAAAATTTAGTTGGTCTGTGAAACTATTTACAGTCCAGTAAAATTTCTGAGTTACAGGTATAGCCTGGAGGAGATTTTCTTAAAGTTTGAGCCCTGTGGTGCGGTACATTGCTGGTCAGTGACTTGTGTTTTTAAGGATGTTAAAATCTGGTAAAATTGACTTTAAGTTTGGGAGAACTTCTCCCGGAGAAGAATGGGTGAAAATACAAGGATGGCTACGTAAGTGCTAAGCAAGTGTAACCAATCTACTTTTTCTCCTTTGCAATTTTAATGTCAAAGTAGGATTTTTAACCTTGCATTAGATGAATCTCACCTTTTATAAAGCATGGATATTTTCCCAACTTGGATAAATTGATTAAAAACAGTGTAAAGAAAACTATTAACATCATATATTTCATTTTATGAAATTGCGTCTACCGTCTAGATGGTAGCAGGCCTCTCTGTTCCTACCTAACCCCCCCCCCATGAATTCTGTGTGATGACTGGTGGAGGGTCCAGGGAATTAACTTTTCTTGTATTTAACTCAACAGTTTTCAAAGAAAATAATTATAGCGAAAGGCCATGCAACACAAGGTCATCATGTCCATCACAATCCATTCATAGGCAATGTACGTAGAGTAGCAAAAGTAATAACATAATTTATTCAATATTGCACAAGTTACATAATGTGTACATGGTAAACTTTCAGATAAACTAGTCACAAAACATAACAATTATTTAATATTGACCAATTGTAAAAAAAATACGCAATATGCCTAATTAGTGTCAACTCAATGATTTTCAAGACAACTCAAGACAGACAAGTTTTAAATCAATGAAATGCAATGGTAGGCCTAAATCAAGAAACAGTGTCTAAAAAGTAAGGGAGAAAGTGACATTTTTACAGAAAAACTTTGTTACCACTGGAAAATGAGTATGCGTGAAAGTACCAATCAAAGGCTTCACTTTCAGATACACTCTGGCAACAACCATCATTTTCAGGTATTTTAAACTTGTCGTACATTTTGTTTTGAGTTGTTGTGATGTTGTCAAGCTGACGCCAGATACTAAAAATAAAATAATGTGACCGCAATGTGACATGGCTGGATAATCCCAATATGCTTTTTTACTTGTTTAATTTCTCCCATTTAACTAAATAAGTAATTTGGGTTGGAACAAAGAAAAATTTACTGGAGTGGGACTTGAACCAACGTACTGGCTCTCTACCAACTGAGCTATCTAGTCCTATGTTGGTGGTCTCCCTATTAGTCAATATCTTTGTTCGGGGGTGCCAGTCAGAAGCCATTCAACCGTAAGCTGACGTGTAGCCAGGGATGGCACCCAATCTTACGATACAACCTGGGAAGCAGCAGCCAGGGGATCACTTTAAGGGGATGTGACTTTTCATGTTAAATATCAAGTAATAAACCACAAGGGAACCTGACTGGGTGCATTTCTTTATAATTTGGGTTTAAACAACTTTTTAATACTTAATTTTAAGTAATCTACCCCCTAAGTCATCTATTTCTTTTAAGAGAAGCTCCCCAATATTTCTCTATCAATTGTCCTTTTGGTTATCTTTTAATCAATAAAGTTTTCTAAATTTTTGTTTGGAAACCAATACATTTGAGTCGCTGTCCCACTTGTTGCATTTCCTCGTGTCTGACCCAATTCGATTCTTAGAATTTAGATTAGTTGAGATTTTCTTAAGTGAGTTCTCTCCCCCAGCAGGGCTCAGTTTTATTATTAGTTTATTCAAGCTCAAGCAGTCCAACTTTACAGGTTACACAAACAAACACCAAATGAATAATGATCAACATCATCATGATCATCATATGACCACCACTTTAAGTTTTGTTGGGATGTTAATTTTGTTTTTAGAAGAGAACAATTGCTACGAATGTTAATGACTCGCACGCCATATTCACTGGCAGTGACACTCCCCTCCAGTCCTAGTCCCTGTTCAAAGAAAATGTAAACTAACAACACTAACACTAACAGCCGTACAATTACCACATGAAGCAGTGTTGTTGCACACGAACAACTGTGTAGGCTGTGTACTAACCTACCATACGCAGACTTGGTTGCGAAGTTTACTCAGTGCCAGCTCAGAAGCTCTGCCTGTTCTCCCGATGCAAGTCTGCAACCAAAGTTGTTCTCCACATGTTCTCTCGTGCAGTTAGTGTCAGGTTTCATACATAAAATAATATTAACGAGCATTCTCTCCAGCAAAACAAAAACAACAAAACTAATATTAACACATTCCAAGCTTTTCAAACAAACGAAATTGTAAAATATGCATAAATTTATTGACTTACGCTTGGTGGTGGTTGACGTACGCCAAGTTCCCAAGTCGACTTTGATCTCTCTGCTGCAACTTTTTTTGCAATAATGTATTTATTTGTTGCTGCGAGTATGGCGCCCTCTATTGATCGCTGGGGAAGAATCGGCAGATTCCATTTTAGTTTAAATTAACTTCAGAAAACTTTCAACGTACATATACAATTCTAAAACTTTCTTATTTTGTGAGACAATAATTTAATTGTGAAATAACTTTTAAAACAAAAAATTACAGGTGGTTTTTTTTGTTACCTCTGTCCGTTTTTCTTTTTTAGTTTGGGCGTCTGGAAACCAACGACCCCTCTGTCTGTCCAAATGTAGTAATCCAAAATAAAACCGAGGTAAATTCAATTTCAAAATGGCGACCCTCCTGAAGATTCACCCGCTGCGAGAAACACAAAACTTTTGTTCTAAACCGATGACAGAATCAATGCCGGACGACACAGGTGAGTCAGTTATTCACGAATTGGGACATATCGGATCGGGACCGTGTCGAAAACAAAACAGTTTTGTACTAATATGTGACGATAGTAGAAGCTGATAAATTATCATTTCCCTTTTTTATTTTTTATTTTTATTTTCAATTGATTGTCAATCAATGAATTTCAAAGCAAGAAATAACGTAAGTTCAAACCATCATGTTTTTGTCAATCATTGTCAATCATTGACTTGTGCGGTTTTTGTTTATCTCACCAGTGCTCACTGTGATATGTGAGTGACTGTTGCACTGACCAGGTGACTGGGGTAGGGGGTGCAATCGGCTGAGCTCCCCCTGCAGGAGGTTACATCACTGTTTTAAAACAAAATATAAAAGCAGGAAGCAAAATCCTGTTTTTCAGGCAATAGAAATTTAGATTTCACCCAAATATTATGAATAAAGGTGACCTAGTTTTAAATTATAATAATTTTTATTAAATAAAAAAAAGTTGCCTAGGGCTAGGTCGTTGCACTAATTGTAACCCTTCCGACCGTTGGGAGGATGTAGCCGTAGGGTTACAATTATCACAACTAAAAGTTGCCTTGCCTTTACCAAACTAATTATCACATCAAGCCTGCCTACGGGTATCGGTACACATTTCAATTTTTAAATTAAATCTATGCAGCAATCATTCACACTCATCCATCACAGGTACGATGAATGGCCCGTTTAGAGCCACACAGCGGTGGAACAGCATAATCAAGCATCTACAAGACAGCGTAGACACAAAACCACACAAGAACAGAGCAAAGCGTTACGAGGGATGCTTCTCAGGAGCCAATGCTGTTGATGTCCTTCTCCCTTATCTACAGCAGAGTGGATTTGAGCGAGATATTTCCAGAGAAAATGCTGTCAAACTGTGTCAGGTACGTGCAGTTGAATTGTTGCAGACGATACGTTTCTAGTCACTGTAGACTCAGTGTGACAAATCTTTTGATTTGAAAATTTGACCCTCTTGTGACTCCATAAGTAATATACAATTTCGGTTTGAACAAAGAAAAATTAACTAGAGCAGGACTCGAGCCTGTGAACTCCGGATTAACGTGCGGCTGCCGGCGCTCTCCCAACTGAGCTATCTAGCCCTAATATTTTGTCAGTATCTTTGTTTTGGGGGTGCCAGTCAGAAGCAATGCACTACCCGTAACTGCCGTATAGCCAGGGATCACACCCAAGTTTACAATACAACCTGGGAAGCGGCAGCAGAGGGATCACCATAAGGGGATGCACATTTTTATTTCAAATATCAAGTAAAATGACTGGGTAAATTTTAAGTAGTTTCGGTTTAAACAAAGACAATTTGACTCCTTATTCCTCATAACATTGCATTGCATCTAGCACCTATTCACAACTGTACAGATTGTGTATAGCAAATTAACTTGTTTAAATGCATTCACTACATGATACCATAACTTTATTGCAGTCTTGCATGGTGTATTTATCATTCAAAACCACAGTGGACATGGTGGATGATATTGATTGATCAGACAGTAGGAGGGGTTAAATTACAAAACTAATGTAACTGAACATAGTGCACTTTAACAAGGTGGATGTACATGTAGATATTGAACGGTCAGACGGTTTCCTTAATTGCACACAATTGTAACAGGTCAGTCAATAAACCTTATAACATTATTCCCAACAACTAATTCCATCATTTCAGTTACTACTGGAGCAGAACATATTTGACGATGTTTTATCACAGTCTCAGCAATCCATAAACACTAAACCAGTCTTCCAGGACAGCAGTGCAAGCTACTACAGGTAATAACATCACCTTAAAGTCTATGGGAAAGTTTTGAAAGGGGGCACCATGGCCAAGACCAGGGGCAACAACAGGCAGTGGTCTCCGTTTAATTCCACGCCAGTCACAGGTCGACTTTAACAATAACCCTAACCCTGGGACTGTTAGACTTACATTGACTCGTCATGCTCAAAGCAGGCCTGTGGTTGCACTTGGAATTATGAATTCTCACCCAGTTACTGCATGCGCGCTCCCTCCCTCCGTATCAAATCTAT
>CM021531.1:2684912-2704045 GCA_010994315.2 Pisaster ochraceus
TAGCGTTTCGAACACCTCTGCTGCAAAAATCTCACCGTTTTAAAACTATAATTATTAACTATTATTACTATCAAATAATGATCAGTATTAGTTGACCTTTCAACGTTTTGTGTGTATTTGCTTGTTGATCAAAGATATGAAATAGTTACAACTATAATATTCTTGATTGCATGATTATGAAAACGGAAATTGTAAAAATTTTGGTTGTTTTATGTTTTTTCAATCAGATGTGAGCCCCCACCTGTGGATTCACATCCATCGACCTTTTCTTTCGTGAAACTGTGTATTCACTCGACTCATTTCCTGTTAAAGAAAACTGTTCTTTTGGGGTTTTGTAAATTACACTCAAAAGATTAAAATGAGTGAGTGATTTCAAAAGATGGAAGGCCGTGTAGTTTCAAAAGCTGAATTAATCAATTTAGAAGCCATCTGCTTTGCCCCAGGCTTCTTCCCCATTGTAGATTAAATTCATCAAAAACAGAAATCAATCTTCCTCAATCACTGTGACACCAGAGCTGGGTACGCCACGCTCACGATGCCCGTTATTACGCATTCACAATTATTTGCCGGGAAAATGTACCGCTGTATGAACAAAAGTAATGGTTGTTGCATACTTAAGGAGTAAACTGAATTCCCCTTCAGTGTCCGTACATAAACTAGAGCAGGCTCTAAGAACCATAAAATACTCTAAGAACCATACCATACCATAAAATAGTGGTTCCTAAAGAACCACTCGGAGACATTGACATGCTATACATGGTGAACGGCGAATCCAAACCCATACGAAATGGTTCTTGTATAATGCTGTATCAACTTTTATTCATAACACATACCCTCGCCCACCATGCACATTACAACATCCCTAACAAAACGCTTTGAAAAAAATAAAATAAAAATGCTTTGAAATAACAGTTGTTGGAAAAAATACATAATTAATAAGTTTGGTCATCCACCTGTCTTTCCGCTTGGAGCAAAAATATCTGGTTATGTAGCGTCCTTCCATATTGATTGAAGGATTCAAGGGAAAGTACCTCACCGTTGTTGTTTTTGTTTTTGGCAGAGTGTCTTCGATTAACACACCAGCCTAGCAACTTGTCAAAATGTCATCTAATTAGGCGGTCAAGTGATGGGAAAACCATGGATTTTATATTTATGCTTTGTCACACTGGGGTTTCGTGCGTTTCAAAACTAGTATGGTGGGTAGATGATGGAATTGTGCCTTTAATGATACCAGCATGGAATTTGGCACACTGTCCGAGTATGTCATGAGATTATATGTGACTAAAGGGCCATCTCAGATTTGTCCTTTGAACAAAATATAGGTAGAATAACAAGCAATGGCAGCCATTTTGAAAATTGTAGAAATTGATTGCTATTCTAGCTATATTTTTATTTTCAAAATTCAAATCTGTTGGAGATTTATGAAAGACAAACTTGCTCATCAAAATTGTGTGCACAAACTATTTCTCAGCTTACCCACGTTGGTCTGTGCTCAGCATTTCTTGTACAACGAATGAACGATTTTATGCACCGTACACAAGCGTATATAGTATTTTATGATAAGGTGAACTTTGTCATGTGTCTCATTGGTTACATTTTTAACAATGCAGTTGCTTTTTTAGGTCAACGCATCAAGCTCACCGTTGAATTGCACGGCAAATCAAATATGCTTAACCTTAATTCGATGTGGGATTCACTGTTGAAATATTCGTGTTAAAAAAAGGAGACAACTCAATCCATCACAATATCCACTCTATGTTAAAACACCACAGAACCTTGACAACACAGCCATGCAGTTTATGGTAAAATGAAGCCACATGAACATTGCATGAAATTTGTTGTCACATTATTTTTAGGTTTTACATTTTAGCGACGGTTATGACTTTAAAATGCATGGTAGGATTACGCCAAAAACCTGGTTTCCGGTGAAACCAATATATAAATACTCTCCTCGATAAGCTGTGGTCTGAAAGAAACTCGACATTTCAATCAGTTTGCTCTTATATTGTCTTCATTTGAAGATTGTTCAACATAAATAAACCGTCAAGATTTTTCAACATAAATATAATATCATGCCTAGTTTAATGTTTATTAAGTTTCGAATGCCACGAATCTAATCGCTACATTTTTCGAATTTTAAACCAGATGACTGTTACTTCTTCCAGTCAAATTACTCCCAAAAGACATTCAATTTTTTCCCCAACTTGGCCTCCCCGTAAGTTATAACGTTCAGCGGGTACTCGTCTCGACTTACCTGTAGTTCTTAAACATGGCCACAGATCGTCCTTTCACAGTTACTGGAAAAGTAAAACAACCCAAGCAGCAGAGGTTTGCAAAGTGTGTTTGAAAACATATTGATTAATTGCTCCTTAGTCTTGTGAAGTGGTCGACGGCGTCCGAAGCCTTATTTACCGATGGCTTAACTTATTAGTATTTTACCCTTCCCACAATATAGAGGCCCATCGTTGAACCATGGGCCGATGAGCAGTGTGTGCCTAACAACGGTAAGGCGAACAAGAATTTCTGGGTACAGCAAACAGGCGACAATGCACTGTGTCGACGTGTGTGTTGTAAACCAAGGGTATAGTGCTGCCGACTTGGCAACCGTGGCTTGATCAGTTGTGTTGATGACGAGGGTTAGGTTTTATTTTTGGATTAATGAGCGAAGTAACTTCAACTGGCTATCATGATTGCTATCCGAACTCTATTGATAATCGGTGCCAATAGGAGCGTATTGGCAATAAGAAAAGGTCGAGTGAAGTAAAGGGGTCAAAAGATTAGAGTGGGTTTGGAATTTGAAGAAGAATAGATGTATCATGTAGTTTAGGCTCCTGCTTCTGCTTTTCAAACTACAGAAGCCTCCAAATCACATAATTTGATGGGTGGATCACGAGTGGATTACGTAGGCTTCAATCGTTACTCGAGGTCAGTTTGGAGTATTCATTATACATACACCAGTCAATTAGCTTGCAAATCACGCCATTTGGAAACATACAGAAGTCTCTTGGTTGCTTTATGGTGTTTTTTCCAAACAAGTAAACATCACTTACTAGACCATCAGCCGGGACGGGGAGGGGGTCGAGGTCGCTGAAAGTCGAGCACTGGAAGTCTGAGACCGAGACAGCAAAGCAATAGTTTCATGATTGGCGCCGGGGGTATGGAGAGGGGTGGCTGGTACAGTTGATATCGAGTGGGAGACAACAACAACGATTTAAAGACCTCAACTGATACCATTGAGAAATACAGAAAATACTATTTAGTAGGAAAACATGTTTTTTTTGTTTGATTACGTTGTGTTATGTAAACAACTTTATTACAACGATTATAATATAGATATTGCACAACAAGCTAAACGTCATTTTCCATTACAGTTTGTTTTCTTTAGTTTCAAATTCATGACAGTTTTTAAAGCTTTTGAAACGAACTATAAAAAAACCTACTCTGCGAAAGTGACATAGAAATGTGCTGGCGCTCATGGGTAGTTAAAAAACAATTTGTAATCAATGTTAAATCAAGATAATTTATACATTTTACATGTATAAATTATTAAATTTGCCGAAGGCATAATACGCTTATTAATAATCAGCATTTTAAACAATCTCATTGACGGTTGGGGGCGCTATATAGGCTGATGCATTTTGCGGTGTGATTGGTTGTTGGTGGGTGACTGCTCTTTATTCCGACACCCCTATGTTCCGACAAGCCTATGTTCCGGAAAAACCATTTTGATCTACATACTAGGTTTTAGGATTAGGGTTAGGGTTGGGGAACGGCAAATATAATAGGGGTTTCGGAACATGTGTGTAACCGTTTGATGCTACAAAGAGTTTCCAAAATCATTTGATAATCAATTAATTTTCAACCAATTATGTACACCCATTAAAGACAGTTTAGAAGAAGCATTTTAGAATATAGATAGATTACAGATTATATTTATGTGTACAAACAGGTCAATATCAAACAATTATATGAAAATAAATATACCAAAAAATGTTATATCATTATTTTGTTTTCAGTCAAAACATTTTGTTTCACAAAACTAAACTGGAACTAGAAATCATTCTTACAATACATTATATAGAGAAATAGCATTATTCTTGAAAAGCACAGTAAAGTTTTGATTGCAATAATACTGATTAAAGTTCTTGAATTTTGAATTGCCAACAAAAACCATTCTTTCAGCATTCATTCTTTTAAGAAGTAAATTTATAAGTGATAGGTCCAAACATAATGATTTGTAGTTTTGTGAGAGACTAATGTTTCCATTAACGCTTTACAGGTCAGCTTGATTTGTATAGAACTTTCCAATAAAAAGAACATCAATACTACTGACACGGTTATGGTTGCTAATCAGATTAGCGATTGCGTTCATGGGAGACAAAGGGGAGGAGAGGCATCTTTACCGGGAGTAAATGTTCTGATTTCCTTGAGTTCTTGTGGACGTGTAGTACGGCAAGTAGGTGGTTGGATTGTGCCTTTTGATGACACAAGCATGGAATTTGGAACACACTCAGAGTATGTCATAAGAAAGACATTTTGACTATAGGGCGATCGCAGATTTGTCCTAAAATAACAAGCAATTCCAGCCATTTTGACTGTTATTAAAAATTGCTTGTTATTCTACCTTTCAAGGGACAAATCTGCGATGGCCCCAGAGCCAAATGTCTTACTCATGATTTACTCTGACCGTGTGCCAAATTCCATGGTTGTAATATCAAAGGCACATTTCTCCCAAATATGTTCCCGATCTGCCCCACTATTGTTAAATGGATGTTATTCTCCTTTGTTTTTCTTGTACAGCTTTGCACATTCAATAGGTACTGTGCTGTGTTACTCCGTTATGTTTTTATATTGTACATCTTTTTAGTACAATAGAGAAGCTGAAAGTGAATTTAATGAGAGACTTTGGAACGCTAGGTGGCAGCAGAGTTACCAGGTAAATTTTAATTTTTTGAGTAGTTCTGAGCATGCGCACATTACCGAGAACAATGGATTTACCTGGTAGTCTGCTACCACCTAGCGTCCCAAACGTCCGCCATTGGTAGATATTCTAGGCTCAAATGGGAACAAAGAAGGCTTCGTTTGGTATTATTCCAACAAATTAGTTTCTTCATTAGCATTTACATCCAAGTTTGATTTTCTTTCATCTGTCTTCCCTTGATCAACGCTTAAGTTCTCATCTGGCAGTGGCGATTTCAGACTCCGAAAAGAAATGTCCGAGTCCGGGGTGTCTGAGCGCGGCTCCAGCTGCTGGAGTTTCTGGTGCCTCGCCCCCGTCGCCTGCCTGACGATCTCGTCAATTGACGGTGCTTCCGGTAGCTCGTACTTCCCCTGTGCGCCTGCGTAGAAGCGAGGCTGGCTTTGCTGACGTTTGATCTCCTCACGTGACATCATGGGCGGGCCGAAATAGTTGGCGGGATTTTCCCGCTCACTCTCCTTCTTGGGTACGACCTCAACGTTCGTGATGACTGGCAGATTGTTCATGTTCTGTGCGCCACTGAAGCGTTTTCCCCTGGTGTGACTCTTGCCCTGCCTGGCGAAAATCTGAGCTCGCAGATCGGTGAAGTTCGTAAAGTACCCTTGTCCGTCTGGAACGCTGAACGCGCTAATGCTGATCTTTCGTTTGGATGATTTCTCGTCATCCTCTTCGTCGTCCCCTGTTTTTGAGGGGCTCTTGCGGTGTCGGAGTGACCGTGGTCTGGTGATGTCACCCTGGGCAAGTCTCTCAAGCACCTCCCGGGAGCTCAACTCGGGCCTGACTTGATTGACCATGGATATCGTCGAGAAGTTGGCCGCCGAGATGTGGAGACTCGGAAAGTTAGCCTCGTTTCGAAGCGCGGAGTTACTTCGCCTGTTGAGCCTGTCGCACTCATGACATGCCTTGGGACCCAGTACGTCACAACACTCGCGAGACATGTCATTCACCTCATCTGCGAGATCCTGATTCAGAAAGCTTTCAGTTCGCAGACATGGACGCTCGCGGAACTTCATGCAGAGATAAGCGTGTTCTCTCTCCAGTCGTTTCCTGCGAGTGGTTGCACCGCCCAGGCTCGCCGGGCGAGGAGACCCGTGCTGCCTGTCACCCATTGCCGAGGAAATTGTCAGACGCCGTTCCGCTTTGAACTTCTCCTGCTCCTTTTCGATGCCGACGGTGGTGATATCATTTGCACTCATGTTCAAGTTGGCCAGATCCGAGAGTTTGAGTGACAAGTCGACGTAAGGTGGCGCTGTCGTGCTCCTAGTTGCGGTGTCCGCATCGCTAGCCTCGAACGAGTCAGCGTTTGGAATCGGCACCGACTCACTTCTCGAATGGGATCGAGACGACACACCAAGATCCAGCGGGGAATCATGATCGAGTGCGATACTGGGGAAGTAGTCGTGTAGAGGGTCGTCATATAGCCTGCTGTTCGGTCTTGTCTGGGCCTGGTTGTCTCTCTGTATACGTGAACCTTCAATGGAGAAGAATGCATCTCTTGGCGGGGATCGGAAAGGGGCCGGACCCACTCGATGGCTCTTCGGAGCAGACCTCGACCCGCTGTTGGTTGAGGCCCTTACAATAGGCTCAGCGCGACTTCGCGTTCGGGGCCCACTGCTACCAAAGACCATCATCTTGGCTGAATCATGACACGGTCATCTTGATATTATTTTCGTCAAAGCTCCCTAAATTTACTCCCAAATCTACATATAAAAAATAGAAAATAAAAACAAAGTCAACAAGCAGTGATTCTACACAAACTAAAACGAATACCCACATGATCTGTTTTAAGTTGTGGTATTGACTCTTTAGTTTGTATGGGGAAACACTGTGGCAAATATTTTGTTTAACATTCATCGAACTCGTTTATCAGATACCAAAGTGCAATGCAGATATTTGCAACCAAACTGGTGATGAATGGGAGTATGGGTGACAATGGATCCCCACCATCAGTGCTGTGGCAGCCATCTTTGTTATTCACACAAAACAGTTCAAGCAACTGGGTAAAATCCTTCATTATTCGAGGGGCTAAAGCCACCCGACGGCCTTGCTACAGTATTACTTGAAGGCCAAAACAAGATGGCTGCGTTCAATGCGCTAATCCGGTCCTGTTTCCCCATGACAAATTCTCAGTAGACTTTGCAAGTCTCGTGACCGTTATTTTGGGGGTTGAATTTGATTTCTAACTCATATTGCTTTAAAATCCTCAAACGAGGCACCTTTTGGTGCAACGTGCCTTTTACTTTGTCAGCAGTACGTCCAAGCCCTTTCCGTAGGTTCAGAAGGTTTATTTTGCCTTTTTAAAAAATAATCTTTTAGTCCAAGTGTTGTTAACACGTCCAGATATCACCTGAGTTAATTTAAGCTTTATATCATTTGTTTGCTTAAATAATTAAGTTTCATTTGCCATTGACAATAACTTGTGTCAGCAAGTGCTCACAGCAGGCATCGCAGCAGAGTTTAACCGGGGGGGGGGGGCAGAATCTCGCACTTTAACGGGGCCCAACGCTCGAATACACGCGGGAGAGACCTGCACAGTTTATATAGTGTACAGTAGTGAACTCGTTGGAATTTTCATGGACCCAATTTGATTAGCTTTGGAAAGTAATAAAAAGAATTTGAATGCTAAAATAGATCAAGCCAAAACCAACAAGGAAATTGTCAATACTACCTGTTTGTAGCCACTGTGTTTACAAGTAACGATCACCAGTTTATGAAATTTGGTTCAAGTTAAACATCTTCGGACCCAACATAAAACACACATTATTTAAATCTGTCTTAATTAGTTTACACTAACAATAAAAGTAATAGTAATTACATGTACTAGTTTCTAAACGATTTTAAATAGGCCTACCCGGAACAATGTTTGGACGTTTCCGTGTGACACTGTTAGAAGCTCAGTAAATTTCCAAGAAAAGAAGTAAATGGGTATAGGTAGAATCATGGTAGAATTAAACACACTTAAAGTTGTCAAAATCTGTCCAATACCCAGTTCGTGTTGCCCCATTCCCAATACCATAGTACCACGAGTCATTTACTAGCCATGTACAATATTGTATAACAAACAGTTTATTTTACAGTTAGTGTTCCCACTTAACAAACATAAAACCCATACATACCTTGATAAACAACAAGTGTTACAGCCATCGTTACTGAAGTGGTCGATTCAACAAGACTTCCATCACTGTACAACAACACAACAAACACACCAACCGATTCTTCTTGGATGTTCTACTCAAGTTTGCATTTTCGCGAACTCACTTTCAAGCTGACATTTTGATAAAATTCAACCGTGTACTAATTTTACACTGACAATAACCCAGTTACGCGCACTGGTTTGTGTGTGTGTATGAACAGTGCAAACAAAACCGACGCTAGGTGAACCTTTTGACACTGTGTCGGCAGTGCTTGGTAACGGGGCCCGCGGGCCATGCAGTAAACCCCCGTGAGTAAATCATTGAGCATGTTAATAACATGCAGAAGCGCTGCAGGACGTCTTATGTGTAGCCGTGATCAGACCAACCACGGCCCGACAAAGCCCGGACAATGTGGGACTTGGATCGATCAGCAGCGAGGAATCGGTGCGGAACAGCGCGACGATACACGGCGTAGGGTCATCCCTGGAATCACCTCATTAAGACCTACAGTTCCTTCCCAAAAGTTCACTGATATTAAAAAACCCAAACAACAACAAATTGTCCTTCAAATTTTTTCTGGTACGAATTACATTTAATTTTTAAAATGGTTCAACTTGTGAAAAGGGAAGACAGCGACATGGCGACCCAAAGCGAAAAGGGCATCACTTATTCATCTTGCTGAATCATGACAAAGCATTTTATCTTGTTGAGGTATGCGAAGGAGTGTTGTGTAAGAAAGAAGTTTGGCCTTTAGCTTCAACCAGGTCCCACAGAATCAATTTGGCTTAACCAACAATTAGTGTCCTCGAGTTTTACCCCCCATCATCATCCTCTGCAAGCGATTATCCCCATCGGTCTGTGTCCAAATTAAGCGACTTCAGCTATGGCTACGGCTGCTGGCTACAGCGACCTCTTAAATTTGGACTTTTTGGCGTGTCGGTCGTAGCCACTTCCAAAACCATCAATTTGAACACGGCCTATAGTCAGAAAACTGAATTCTACGATTTTTTTTATTTTTGGAAGAGTTCATTCATTTATATAAAATTTGTTTACAATGTTTGAAAAAAACCCTCATGGCATCCCAAACAAAAATGGGGCTTTATGGTCATGGGAACCCTTGTAGATTGATGTCCGTGCTTTTAGTGAGGAGTGTTTGGGTATCAGTGGCCTCAAACGGAAACATTCCTCAAGGAATTCGGCATCAAATTTTGTTCAAATCATTTTTGTGGATTGAAAATAGTTTAAATGTTTTTATCGATCACTACCAGTCATGTGCTATTAGTTGATATCTCCAAGTCTGACTCCAATCATTAAATTTTTATATATATATATTTTTTATACATTATAAAAACTTCCGGGTCAGCAGAACTGACCCGGATGCCGTGACCCATTGGGGTTTGACCCATTTCAGGGTCACAGGCTGCCCCGGAAACTAGTTTAAAAATTGAGATTTTAACTTGGATTTATGCGTCAGTTTGACCCACTTCTGGGTTATTTGGACACATGCTTCCGGGTCACACTGACCCGGGAATTAGCCAGGCCCCCTGTGACCCTGAACTATGACCCGGGAAATTTATTTTGCACAATTTTTTTTGACGTCGCTGAGTAAGTTTTAGGGACTGAAACTTATACATTACATGCCATGATGTAAATACCTTGAGCACAGCTTTTGTTAGCATGGAGGAATGGCTCGACAGGCGCAAGTAAGTTAAAAATAAAGTAGTGTTTGTCTTTCTTCTTGGCACAAAGTAAACAGGCCTGAATTGGTTGCAATTGAGAGGAAAGACCGATAACAATTGATGACTGAATTGATAGAGGTTGGGACTTACATACTGGAAGGGATTTGTCGATGAGGGCGGGCTAAGAATGATAGTGAGATGGAGAGAGGACTATTATGTTGGCAACACAAAAAGTTAAGGGAGCACCCCACTAAATAAGGAGAAAGCAGAGCGTCAAAATATTCTCTATGAGACAGATTTGAGAGCCCAGTAAAAGGAAAACAGTTTTAAAATTTGTTGTTTACTTCCAACTTGGGGTATTTTGGATAACATAGGCCCTGAAATAAATGGTCCTATTTGCTGAGAGGTGTAGGGACATTTTTAAAGATTGATGCTCTGACGTTTGGGAAATTACACCGGTGTAGGGTGTTTTTATTTTGAGGGGGAATAACTCGACGGGCCCAGGGACTCCCCACATTAAATTTAGCAGGGAGTAAAATTTCGACAGCCGATGGATAATTTTCCCTTTAAATTAAAAAGCTGTGAGACTTCTGCGATATACACTTTTTGTATTGTTTTTAATATTTTGCACTGTATGCTTTGGGAGTTTATTTAGTGGGATGCACCCTTAAGAATATTGGTCTGTAATCCTGACTCCCTATAGTGATTTACAAGGGTCCTTCCTCACTCTAACAGAACCCAAAACATTGAATATGGTAAGTCAACACCCAAACTGTTTTGCTCTAATTATGGTGGTGTGCCTGATCCCACGTAAAGCACGATCAGTTTACTATAGTTCAGTTCTCAAAACATGCAGTTAGATTTTGATTGATTGGGTATGGTTAGGGTTAAATCTCATTAAAGGTTTGTCCTTCCATTATTATTTTTTTACAAAGAGCAAGTATAATACTGTCTGCTAGCTTTCAACAAAAAACAAAAATATTATATTTTCAACGAGTTAGTTAAATATACTAGGCCAATATTTGGGCAGATTTGTGCCGGAAATTTAGATTTTAATTTTAAATTGCTGTTTTTATAGACCAGAGAAAGTCATTTTATTGCACGAAAACAAAAACCCGCCTGTGATTTGTGGCAGTTAATTTCAAACTTAAAATAAATTATTGTTGGGATCATCTGTCAACATTCGTTTAGAGGAAACAAATTCTAAAAATTGTTTTCGGTGAAATCTGGTCCACCAACTTTAAAGGTTGGATCATAGATTGCTAATACTCCAAAAATTAATGACCATGAACTTTACTTGGTGAGAGGGGAGCACTGCAGTTGTTAAAAGTATAAACTGTTTTGAGAAAGGATTCCCTTCGAAGTAATATGGTTTGGACAATTTTTCACTTAAAACATATGAATTTGAGAAACGATAATCCATGCACGAATCGTTTCTGAGATTTCTGAGAGTTGGTGTCCGTTCGCGAATGCTGTGGCTCAGAGATGCAGCTGGAACCCGCTGTCACCTCACTAAGCGTGGATGGAATCGACATTCTTGTGAAAACACTGTGACAGGTTTTGCTGTTTTTCCTCAGCAAAGACATTGTATGCAGCTGAAACTTTCACACATGTGACTTTTCTTGTATCTTTCTTGATAATTTTGCCAATAAATCAGCATCAGTCTATAACCCTACCTTTAACATTCGTCCAGAGAGATAGAACAAAAAAGTAATTGTTATTTTGGCAAAATTTGGGCCATCAACTTTAAGGTTTCGATTACTATTAATATCACTATGCCCAAATAAAGTAGTCGAGCTACTGTCGCGTGCTGCTGCTGCAAGCACCAATAACGCAGTTGGCATGAAGGCACCCCCATCCTATCCAGTACCAATCAACAACATGAAAATTGGGTAATTAAAATAATCCCTTGTCATCATACAGGTGTACCCAACTGCCGTATGTTGTTAGTACCATCCTGGAGTGCTTTTGTCAACAAATACAAGATACATCGTCGACGATATCATGTGCAATCCAAGCCGCCATTTGCATTCAACGTTGCACAATGAGTTGTTGAGATTGAGTGGTAACCAGGGGAGACAGTTTGCTGTTCGCATTTGGCGCGCCAGCAGGCCAGCGAGGTTTGGGGTCCAATCTGACTCCTAAACGGCTGTTTTATGGTGATATTAAATCACACGATGAACAACTGCTGCGATGGGAAAAGGAGCTACAGTGACAAACAAATTATTCAGCAAAAACCATGAATTACTACGAACGATTTGAGCTAAAGCAGAGTACAGCAACAAAATGCGTGAAGATTCTGCTTTCGTCCAACCCCTCTTTTTTTCTTCGGAGCAAATTAGAGCAATTGCCGTATGCGAATTAGCGGCAACAGCTACAACTACGACTGTTGCAATAAGGGCGTTGCTGAGGATTTTAAATACTTCAACGCACGATGACGCAGCAATCCAGCTGTAGCCAATTGAACTTCTCCGCGCTCAGGCTAGGTATCTCCATCTCCATCTTAATTAAGGAGTTCTAATAAATTCCGACATGCAACAGGCGTTGCATATAGTCCAAATAACCCAAGTCAACTTTTTGACGTAGCTATTTGCATAGTGTTTGTGTTGTAAAGGATAACGCGTATAATAGATATCCAGGTTTATTTTCTCCTAATAATCAGCAGCGTACTCCATGTTGCTACAACCGATTGACTGATACTATCACATAAGGACACGGATTAGCCTAATCTACGGTCCTATCTAGCTCCTAAGTCGATTAATGTTATCTGCTATTATACCTCGTCTAATGCAGAAAGAGTTAACGCTAATTATCAGTGTTCATGGATGTACAACTAGCCTTTTATCAAGAATGCACATTATTCATGGAAGCTGAGTTTTCCCTGGTTAGCTGTACCACGGTTTTGTAGCAGGCGAAGCCAACCTCCCTCCACCTTGCTAGATTGCTAGAAACACCTCGGAAATGATGGGTTTCTTTCTTGACCATTTGGTAATGATCACGGGTTTCTTCTAAACGCAGAAGCCGGCGTTGTGAAGTTAGTGGTCACACCCCGAGTGCTTGTTCAACTTACTGATGAAAACACCAGTAGCACTCACGACGACTCGTCAGCCCAACCATGAAACTACCATTGGAAGGTGAGTAATGCATTCAAAACAGATCAACATAATGTTGACATTCCTCTTTTAGATATTTAGTTTTTTTGGCAAACAATCATTCCGAAAAAATTGTTTTCTGACTTTGTCTGAGATGAGTACATGAGTACATGTTTCTCTCTGCAAATAACATTTCAGTGTAAAGACAAGGACAGCTAGAATTGGATGGGGGGGGGGGCAAGAGTGGTTTCAATATGAAATCTTAGTTCTAATAAATTTCATACCCATCCTCCAGAGAAATATTCTGCCTGAAACCAAATACAGTCACAGTCCATGAAGACAGCATTTTGAAGACCCCGCAGTTAATCACCGTATACTTATTTCGGTCGCCGCAATCAAAATAACCACCTACTTAAACTTGTGCACAAAAGTCCTGACAGAATTTGTTCTTCTTAGTTTTCACTCAAATTGTAGCAGGAAAACTTTCAGAGAGGTTGGGAATTGATGGCGTGTGGACTGGAAACGAGAGGATGGACATAGATCCACCCTTCCAACCATTGCAAATCCACTTTAAACAAACGAAGAAAATAATATACTTCTTTTACGGATTTTTTTACTTTCTTAAAATGTTGCAAAATAATGTTCAGGGTGAGGCATTACAATCATGTATATTACAATATTTTGGTTGATGACCTGTTTCTGTCTTAAGCCGTATATTTTGTCTGTGCTCAGCAGATGTTGAGTTTGATAAAATAATCATTTACAAAAGAAGAAAAAACAGAAGAAAAAAAAACAGCTGTGTAAAAGTGTGTATAATAGAGCTCTGCTGTCCAGCCGCACCATATTCACTTCCTACATTAGAACAAATTTGTTCCACCTTTGTAAGATATATTAAGGAATTGGTATAATAAGTCAAGTGGGTAATAATTAATATTACAATATTGGAATGATTCCACAAAATAAATGTTGGGTTGTTGTTAATGCTATCTTCGACAATGATCTCAGTGTACTTCGGGCAGTGCAGCTTGGACGTAACCAAGTAACTATAGCGATCGCTTAAATTGTCAAGAGTTCAAACTTTGCAACAACTAGATCGCAACTCAATACAAAGGGGAGACAATTGGGGTTCGTTTTCCGATTAGTTTTCAGTTGTGTTCTGAATAATTTAGGCCAAGTTATAATAACCTTATTTGCGAATAGTGGAGCTTAACGAGCAGGTTGCCATTGGGAACACCAAACAACATCGTTTTGACGAATGTGTTGCTACTTTTGATGAGTTCATAGTACAAAGCCCCTGACGAAAAAACTAAATTAAAACTGAACATACAAAAAGCCTCTACGATTTCAAAACAAACAGAGATAACGTGGAATATTCCAACGACAACCAATCATTATTAGTTTGAATTACCGGATATATAGACACGGTGAACCTTTTGTATAAATGAACAAAGTGGTACTGGAAAGAAAAAAAAATTACAGTGGAGATATTTTGTTAGGAATAGTTTATGGAACCACGGAATAATATCTCTCGGGAGTGGTTTGGGTAACGCAATATCTCGACGTTTCGATCGATTTGAACGGGTCTTCTTCAGAACTTCTTATTTGAAAATATACATGCTATCCTATACGGTATAACACTTAGAAGTGGTTCGGATAGTGGAACAACTCGACGTTTCGATGGAATGAATATGGTCTTCTTTAGTACGTTGAAAACACCTTGTACTATTAAACAGCGAACGATTTGCCACAAATCTACATCAATGTTGCCACTCAAAACTCATCAAAAATTACAATTGCTTAATTGCAATTGTTAAACCTTGGTGGATTTATTTTCCGCAAACCTCAAACCACCAACTCTAAATCGATGGCTGGCATTCACCACCGACCTGCGTTCGACAGCCACGGTTGAGTTCTGCTCCCGGCCTCGACAAAAAATGACTCAAATTCTTCAAATCTCACAAATTATTAGATCACAGGTGTCAAAAGCAATTAGAGGGCCCCACCAGCTTCCCATTGTCTACAGGCAAACACACAGAGTGAGAGTACACACAGCGTATTGCCTTGGAGTCACAGCAAACAAAACAAAAAAATGACAAATAACCCGTCCGAGCTGGCGATCGTATTGACTCGACTCCTGCAATCGAAAACATTCAACTGAAATCATGCAGCATGTCGAGAATGCAAACGATGAGGGCCTTGTACACGAAGACGATCCCCGTCGGTAAAGATCAGATCTGACGAAGACAGTTTACATCGATGAATCACAATGACAAAGTCATTCACTGATAAGGGTCATAACTATACCAGACAGTCATAAATAGTTTAAGAGCACTTTAAAAGCAATCAAGTGGTTTGTGGCCGCTATTAATAGTGTGCTCTAAAACCTAACTGGTCAGACAGTCTCCAGGTATCTTAGGACTATCATGGGAGAGGACATTTTTTCCTCGGTAGGAAACATTTCGGTGAGTACAAGTCATGCTCTGTAAGCCCTTTTAGATATGGTGGACACATTATACTTGCACTGTTTGGGTAAATCTGTACACACCCAAACCAAAGGTTGTACTCCTGTATCTCATGAGTTAATTATGTTTTGAAAGTAAAGGACCCCAAGATTTTGGTTCAGTTTCCTTGAACAGGTAGTCTTCACTATTGAAGAGCCCAAAGTCAATAAAATAATCCTGATTCTTACGGCATTTGTTAATGATTTCTGCTAGCAAAATAAAGCGACACTTCGTGCTAAGCTTTGTGCATTTCGGTTTGAAAATTCGGTTTGAAAGTACGATGTTCATTTCGAATGCTTTTGTTTAAAAAAAATAGGGAACAGTAAACAACCAGACGATTCGTTTCGGCAGTTTCATAGTAAGTTATGACCGATAGGAGCTCTTTCTAGTCGATACTCGACAGCCCCTAAAAATAGTATGGATTTTTTTTAATGCGTAATCGCAAACAAGTTCCATGAGCTACGCCATAGAAAGTTACATCAAACGTCAATGCAATATTCACAGTTATGCAATGTTGTTGTACATAATCCACAGATGATATGCAGAAACAAAAAACGGATCAGACTTGAGGATGAGACTAAGATGACACGATGCTGAAGGCGGATCCCCTCCCACCAATTCTCACCATCTCGTCCCAGATGTCCGTCTTGCGGTTCAAAGAGCAAAACCACACCCAACCCCAACGTGACCACACTTTGCTACGACCTGAGCAGACCCAGCTAGAACCTCAGCCTGCCTCGCTGTATTTGGACCACACCGTGCCGCAGAGGCACACAACGCGGCTGAGAACTGACTTCATTTCACTTCAGCCTGACTACAAGTCATTACAACCCGACCACACGGTGCTGCAGCCTTACCAAAGCTCACTCAAAACTGGCCACACCCCAAGACCTAATGACCACACCCATCTTGAAAACACCAACTCTTACTTCGACACCGTCGAGAGCACGAGAACAATGAACCGACCAGTCTTTCACACCAGCAGGGGAAATGTTTTAATGAAGTCAAATATCAGACCAGAGGACGACATCGCGGCCCTGTCGACTGCGTTGTCGACACAAATTCCACTGGTGCAAGAGACTAGCATCAAGGATTTTGAACGTTCGAGAACCATGTACACAACGAACGCAACTCTTGTCGATCGTAAGAAACGCAGTGACGTCAGAGCAGAAAAACAGGACAATCATATAAAGCGACACTCAACCCGAAGGAAAAAGGACAATGTGACGTCACTGCACAGGGGAGGGAGCCACTATTTTCCCCCGAGTAATGTAATAACGCGGAACGACAACTTGATTCCAAGCATGTTTCCGAAAGTTCGACGTGTCGACAGAGGAGGGGCATGCCCTACACAGCTGTACAAAGAGACAAAGTTATCGTACTCGGAGAAGATCAACGGCTCGGTTCAGCTCGATCATTACGTCAGAAGGAACTCAAGACCCCGGATGGAGCCCCTCGGCCGGGTCCCTTCAACTTCAACGGGGACATCCGTGGGAGAAGAAAGCCTCGAGTCCGTCATCTCTTCAAATAAGATGACGATAGAGGGCCGGGTGTCTGAAAGGCCAACTCGAGACTTGCCGCCGGTTTGGGGTTTCTCGCCCATCTCTAAATACGATTACTTCGATGAAGGATTATCGGTGCCGCCCAACTCCGAATATGGGCCGTCTAGATTGCAGATGGTGACCCCATTCGAGTGATGATTCAAAAACTGTTCACAATGTTCTGTTATTACGAGAAATTGTACATAAATTTGACAAAGTAATTCATCTCTCTTTTATTCAGGAATCTATTCAGGTTGTGTATTTTTGAAAACACAGAACCGTGTTGTCATCAATATTGTATGTACTACATTTTTAGACCTACCAACTCATCTTTAAAATGACTTTATAGATAGAGAACATAAATACCAATTCAGATAGAGATATTTTATGGAATTTTATTTACAATTTAGCGTCTTAACATATTGTGATCTAAACAGCAAAATCTTATCAACTCTTTTTCTCATAAGCCGATAGCCCATATGCATGTCCCCACGCCCATGATCGGCGCACAAAGGATTCTGGGTGAAATCTGAGGCCATGCAACACTGTCAACCATCATGGTGCGCTGACTTTGAAGCAATGAGGTACACAACTATAAAACCTGGCATAGTTACATGTAAACTGCAGCATGGCGTCCATCTTGGCACTCGGTTTCCCAAGATGCATTGCGAACAATTTTTAAGACAGTGCTTGTGCATATGGGCTATAAATATTTGTGACAATGACCATTGTATGAGATTTGATTGCTTCGGTGAAGTGTAAATAATAATAAAACCGACCTTTAAAGTGACTTTGCTAACCAATCAGTCACAGCTACATCTCAGTGTATTTTGGTTTGTACCTCCGAGATTGATCTTAACCTAGACTAGCCCAGTCCTCTCGGTGGACAGTAATCTGGGTAGCATGTGATTTTTATATGATTAAATCCTTAAAAGTATATTAAAGACTGTAGTATACATGATTTTCTTGTGCTGATATTTTCAAAAGTAAATAGTTTTGAGGCTTATAGCATTCTAGCAAATACTTTGTTTAAAGTTTGGTGTGAAAAGATGATGGGAACAACAAAGAGAAGACCATTTTTGTTCCAGTAGTCTGGTTCCTTGATCATAGACAAAAAAATGGGCAATTTATAGACAGCTGGGAATTCTCAGGTTGGAGAACTAGTCTACTTCTGAAGATTGTCGGCCGACAATCATTGGAAAATGCTATAAATTCCCAGTTATCTTGAAAACAAAAGACACACCAGGTGCCATGATTTCACAGGATGCTTGAGAGTCGAGATTGCTATTTACAAAACTGCCTAGTGAGGTATTTTGTAATAAATCAGTAGTTGTGTTTGCAAATAATGACATACTACCTTCAACATTCAACATCAATTTTAAGGCTTATCTGTCACTGTTGTGGTCTCAAGTTTGCATTGTTAGGAAGACTGTTTTTGTCTCCACTCGATGAGAATATTTCAATGCCGATTTTTCCCCTTCCCTTCTTTCTTGCTGATGACCTTTCATGACCTGTCAGTCTTCACCCCTCATCCCAGAATAGAATGTCCCAATCTAGTTGTCTTGCTTGTCCTCCGACTGATCCATTTTGGCATCTTCCACTGTCTCCTGGGTGGTGATTTTTCTTCGTTTTGGAGGGTGATACGTTCCCAAGCCTGCAGCTGCCTCAGCCTCTTTCTGTGTGTAGGGTTCAACTTCAAGAGCTTTCATTCTGCCACGAGACAAAAAACAAAATGTGTTTAGTTTTCCTGACTTCATTCAAAATATAAACGTCAACATCCGGGAGCAATTTCATAAAGTTGCTAAGCAGGAAATTTTACTTAGCAAAAATATTCAGCTATGTATGGCAGGGTACTTAACACATGGTACATTTCTTATTAGCAGCATTTTCCAGTTAGGTAGAAAGTCTTAAAGTAGCTGAGCTAATAATGATAAATGAAAACTAATAAGTATTTCAACGAATCATTAAGCAGGCCTGATACTTCGCTCTTGTAAGAAGGGGCAGTATTTCCTTAAGGAAAAGGCACCGTGATGCGGAAATGTAATACTTCAGTTCTACTGGAACATTTCACAGGACACCGAGGCAATGACCAAGGGGCATGTAGGTAATTGCCTTGATTGCCTACATGTTAAGAATTAGGCCTCAGGCTTGCCCTTAACAATAGTAAAAACTGCCAGTAAGCGCCACTTCTCAACATGCCCAATGGGC
>CM021531.1:2716194-2756216 GCA_010994315.2 Pisaster ochraceus
GGGGGATGAGCAAAATTTCATTCCCATCCCCGTAGTCCGCAATAAGCACACCGTGCAAAAAAAACCGTGAAAACTGCGTCACATTCGATGGATATGTTTTCATGAAAACAGAAAAATTATAAAAATGGGTCATGTTTCGTGAAGGACTTTCCAGTGCGCGTTCCTCTCCCGTCATTTCGATTGCAGCAGTCGAGATGAGCAGCTGCGGTTGTCCTCGATTTTAATTTGCTTTTTAATAGATGGACTTTTTCCCCTGGAGGATTGGTACTGGGATGAACTTTTTTTTAATCAGTGTGCTTCCATATTGAAAGTCATTTTGTTTTTCGATAACCACCAATTCTATTATAGGCCTACAATACCTTTGGTAATTACTCCAAAAATCAATGACCCTAAAAACGCACTTGGTGAGAAGCACTGCAGTTGTTGATAATGTATCACATTTTGAAAAACGATTCCCTTCTAAGAAATGGGGTTTTAGAGAAAGGGATTTAAAAAAAAACAGTTCAGCCTACGAAACGTTTCATGCATGAAACGTTTCTCATATTACGGATTCCAATTACGGATTCCAATTACGGAGTATTCTTCCTGCGTGGACGTAACCGCTCCAGATTTTCGGCAATATCTAAAAAAAATGCTACTATCTTTTGAAATGAAATTTTTACACGTTATAGTTTTATTGTATATATATATTCGTCATTCCTCAGGATTGAAACAATCGAACGATTCCAAAAAGCCAAAGACACACAGCTACAACAATAGCAGCATTTCCGGGACTCTAACATCCTAGGTCACAATTCAGATTTCAACAAAACGGTTCAGATACAGAGTCTGTCTGTATGCATAAAATGCAGAGAATTAAATTCTGGATTACCAGATGTTCTTTTTACCTCAGTGTTTTATGATTATTTGGTAGATCGATAAAGCCCTCCACAACCATCGTCACTGATCGTCTGTACCCTGATGGGATTTACTTTAAGTTTCCGTGATACGAGCGACTTATACCTGAGAGTACACTAAGACCCTGTCTTGGCGAAACGTTACCGAGGAGGAATTCTTTATGCGCCAATGCGATTACAGTTCAGTCCAAATTTATGCGCGGGAAGCTTTTCCTAAAGTTGATTGCGTCCCCAGACTACAGTCTCTGTCTGGCAGTTAAAGGAGTCGTCCTCTGGAGTTCTAAAAAAAATATGGCTCAATTTTTGTTACAACTTTACCCCCAGCTCAAATGACGTCTATTGAAACCTAACCCGGTACTACTGTCCTCGACAGAATACGAGAGCGTGCGGTCATAGTAACACCCCCCCCATCCTTTTCAAGAATCAAAAATTGAAAACAAAAGTATCACATTTTGTAAGCTCTACATTCGGTCCATTCCCTTTCATTGGGCTTCAAAACTACTCAGAATACACCCTAAATACTTCCGGGTCATAGTTGAGTCGGATTCCGGGTCACACGGGCCGCCTGGTCCATTTCCGGGTCAGATGAACCAGGAAAGTAGTTTAAAAAAAATTGAAGTTTAACTCGAATTCTGCGTCATTTCGACCCTTGTCTGGGTCATTTTGACACAGATTCCGTGTCAAATTGACCCGGAAATGGGTCACATTGACCCGGAAATGGGTCAGGCTCCACGTGACCCAGATCCGGTCATTTCCGAAACCGGAAGTCTTTAGAGGTCGCATATTTTTATTAGCTTTGGTGTTCTTTTTTTATGTTCAAGTAAAATGTGTAGTTTCCCACCGAAGAACGAAGTTGCATCTTAAAATGCCTCCGCCAGTGTTTGACTGTCTCATGGATCCATAATGAATCTGCATTCTGAATTCTTAAAATAAATAAAAATAAATTCCTTAGTGAACTAGTCCACTCTGATGCTGTTATTTTTTATAATCCTAAACCTTTGGTTATAGTTATTTGTCTGTGTGTTTGTTTGTTGTTGTTTTTTCGATCTCAAGTTCTGTTTCGTTTCTGTATTCTGTTTCTGGTCACTTCATGATTTCTGTAAGAATGTTAATCCGACGGTATTCGTAATAGATGGCCGTCTCCTGCAAACAACATCTCTGAAATGTTTCATGAACTGTATTTGGAATGAACCTGGGTGACCCAAGGTGACAACAAATTCCACGGTGAACATAAACTGTAACGCACTAGTCATCCCGGGTAGAGAGAGACATTTCGGAATTGCGTCCATCATGTGCTGTGTACAGAATAATGCGTTATCAAATAAAGATATGTTCAATGATAAATTTTCTGGTTCTTCTTTGGGAAGTCGCTCTCGAGGGATTATGGTCTGAATTCCCGTATAAAAAAAAACCATTCAGTCCTCACGGGGAGCACTCCTGGGCCTCGTATAATATAGGGATGTACAACTCGTTATCCACCGTCTATACTAGGCTATTTTGATGAAATTAGACGCAAGGGGGAATTCAATTTCGAGTAATGCGATCGTGAAAGAAGAGAGAGACAGAGAGAGAGAGTGCGAGAAATATGTCCAGGTACAAGGCATATTCCTCTATTAAGTCAGGAGCTATATTACATTCGTTCGTAGTACTGGCCGCTGTTCGTCATAATTAGAAAGTTCAAGGTGTCGGTGAAAACTACGGTGGGAAACGAATTGTCTCGTTGTTGGAATTTGTTTACCACACAACCTCCTTTTTCGCTTCTTCTTTTTTTGTTTGTTCAAGAACAGAACGTGCCTAATTAAATTGAACTGTCATTTCGCTGACTGCACCATGACGTCATTCTGGCGAAGTAGTCAGTGGCTATTTCCGAATTCGTGGCTACGACTGTGGGTGGTTCGCTACGTTAACATGCGTTGAAGGAATGGCTGCCCTGAGCTACAGCCGTATACGTATCCACAGCCGTCAGTGCGAAGTGGGCCGACTAATATTCCTACCAACATTTGGGGGGGGGGGCAATTTCCTTCCATTTAAACTGAAAACAATCCCAATTTAATTAAAACGTGTAAAATTATCTTCAGGCCCAGACAATTTTGGGCTCAATTTCATATAGCTTCTTAAGCATAATAGCATTATGTTTACCAGAATCAGGTGAGCCATGATCACAATACTCATACTGTGTGAGGATTCGCTCTCGTGCGCCTTTAATTCGGTGGATTTGGCGCATTACAAATTTGCTCGGTATTATTTATTTATTTATTCATTACATGCACCATAGAGAAAGGACAGGCATGCACCATCTATGGCTGGTGTTCCGCTTATTTTTGCTTTATAAGCAGAAGATTTTTCAGCAATATTTCCCGCCTAAGCAGCTCCATGAAATTAACCCCTTTGGCCCAATTTCATAGAGCCTACCCAGTCACCAAACTGTGCACAAAACATGGGATTTTGGCTGGTAACCCTTTTCCAGTAAGCACAATTGTTTTGGTGATGAGACAATGTATGTTATAAAAGCAGTTCTGTGAAATTCAGCCCTGGTATTGTTTAAAAAAAGGACTACGTTAAAAAATGTGTTCTTTGTGATAAATTTACGTCGACCTAAGGGTTCAGCTTAAAGGTCCACAGAGGGTAATGCCCGTTTTTCGCCGACTATTTCTCTGAAATACGATGTAAATAAGGTCGACCGGTTTAGCTGTTACAAATGGCTGTAAAAAATAACGTCTGAAAAGATTCTTTTCTTTGCATTGTGGGCAAGCTCTCTGGTCATTGATTCTCTGGCACATGCACAAGAAAAACGACCACAGGGTCAGTGTTTGTAAACGCGCTGCTTCCTTAAGTCGCGCTAAGACGGTTGACCCATTTCTTTTCCCGCAACATGTAGATTGTGTGTCGAGGGCTTTGAAGGAGTTTTTACCTGTATATCAGCCTCTGGCAATTATTGGTCTGAAAATAGTAAAAGAATCACTTATTGCTTGACAAATCAAGCAAATTCAAGATTGGGACTAGTACAAAATACAAGACATTCAAGCCAATGGTTTGGGCGATGATTTGGGTAATTGTGTGCCAATTTTCTGCAAGAACAATGCTATCTCCCCCATATTTTCTATATTTGTGTGTCCCAATGTTTATGAAACTGTCAGACATGTTTGTATAGACGCGGAAAATACATGTACATAATTTATGACCGTCCGAGGTCACCATTGAGGGCGCTATATAATAGACGGATGAACCAAGTAAAACAAATAAACCATTTTTTCAATACGAAAGCTTATATACTTGATTACCAGCCAACTGTCCCGAGAAGTGTTGCCGTCTGAAATAATGTCATATGTCAGGAAAGAGTTTACACTAAACCTCCGTTGTTAATCTTGACAAGAAAATTCTAGGCCAAACGGGGTTTTCTTTGAAAACAAAACACAAAACGTAGTCCCTGTGTTAATGATTTCCAAAACGTTAACTTGTGTTAACAGGCCTATGAAACAAGATCGCATTGAGTACATGAAGATCTACCAGACGTGCTACCTTTAATTCAACTTGTCAATCGTACAACTATGTTTTCATTAGTTACTCATTATTATCACTGGCATTTTTTTCATTTTGGAATTTGTTTTTCTTTCAACAATATACACACACACACACGAGACTCCACATCACTGCTAGATAATATTCTCGGTCTCACCCGTCGTCACCAGCTGGCGCTCTGCGCATCGTCGAGGTCCTTTTTTTCTTCTTCTTCAGCATAGAATGAGCCGTTCTCACACCATGTTATTATTAAGAATACTCAGTCATGTGAACTGGACCGAAGAGACGATCGGTTCGCTACTAGTATTGTAGTAATATCAATCATAAAATACTATGTGAATCGCCGTGTGCAAGATCCTACGAGTGGCAGGAATTAAGGAATTTTCAGGGTAAAATTACCACTTGGGCCTGTTGAGGGTCGTCTGATGATAGACAGGGACGCACGCACGTACGGTAACCGACAACGCTAATTCTACGCACTACTCTCTGGATAGTCTGCACAGCCCAAAAGTAAGACTTAACTGTGTGGTTTGTGAAATGTTATTGAATACTGATGTATATTTATTGCACCTTTGTCTGTATAGGCTGTTGTCGTACACTGTGAGCCACTTGTGAATGGGCATGCACGATTATGCATTGCAAATTATAATTGGGAGTTTTGTGTGTGTGAGGCTAACAAACCGACGAACCACAGACACCACATTGTGCTTGACTCACCATTTTGACGTAGACGTAGTTATTTCTCTATGATAGATTCGGTCTTATTTGAAGAAATTGAATTTTCACATTAGGCTAGTTTGTTGCAAACACACCCATAAAATGTGATGACTCACTATACTCAATCATTCGGTAACTGAACATAAACTCGGTTACCATTTCCGATGATACGACCAGCGCGAAATGCAATTCGTCACTTCTATATGTTAGACAAAAGTACAAAAAAGGGCGGGATTTTTTCTTGTCTGCAAAACATCCCCCTTTGAACGGAGATATGAACTTAATACTCATATCTCATCACAGCTCACCCGGAATTCACTTTCATAACAATACCAACAGACTATTTTCTATTTCATTAATTCAAAAACGGTGACGTCAATCATAAAAACTATACTCCTATTGGTCAGATCAACTATCCATCTAGAATGTTCTTCATCGTTAAATTTCTGAACATTCATTGGATAAGTTGTTGGCATTCTGAAGGCTCGTTAAATCATCCCAGATGTTTCCGACATCTCGCGTGAAACTCGTGGCAACCATTAGCTTGAGAGAAAAAAAAATATCGAGAAAACGGCTTTACCCTTTATATTCTGGGCTCGACACAAAGAGATACCGTAACATTGATTTTAAGACGTGTATCAATCTTAATAACTAAGCAAAGTGTGATGTTAAGGACTCCGGGTCTCATGGGGACAGACCAATTTCCGGGTCAGGCTGACGACCTTGGAAGTGTGTTTTAAAATGATTGAATTTTTAACGCGGATTCTGCGTCAGTTTGTCCCATTTTGGGGTCCTTTTTTTTTGACGGAGTGTCCTGGTCTTACTGACCAAGGAATGAGTCACACCCAACGGGACTCGGATCTGCGTCAATTCTGACCCGGTAACCGGACATTTTTAGGAGTGTAATAATTGGCAACTTATTTTATCTTAAAGATGAATCCTTAGCGGTTTGTGAAAATGGAGCCATGGTATTATTATTTTGTCGCGTATTTTAAATTGAATACGTTCGTGAGAACTGTTCTGTTTGGGGGGAATTTTTTTCTCGCAGGGCAGGAACGATTTCTCAGATTCCCGGACTGGAAATCGTTTATTTACTTCTCCAATCGTGCCCTATTGTGGTGTTACTCCCTGAACAAAGTCACGAGCGTATTTTCGACCGTGGCTGTATACGTGCCATGATGCACAGTTTCTGAACCCAAGTCACATGATTCCCAGTTATTCACATTGTTCGTAATTAGTCACATGATTCGCAATTAGTCACGTTCTCGGTATTTGTTTGATCAACCCTGTAGGTTTGTTTCTGAACCGGCTGATGTTAACCCGTCCACTATGGGAGGACAGCAGAGCACTAATGGGTCTGACGACGCTTATAAAGTGGATATCTTCGGGGAGGACATGCGGAAAAAGTTCGATAGAGGTAAGTTCTGTATTTCCACGTGAGCCTAATGTCCACAATTCTGCTTAGCATAGAGATATATTGCTTAGCTGTAATAGGGAACCAGCCAAAAGGGCACTTAATTCACATTGCTGTGACTGGTACCCACATATACATGTGCTAAGCGCCATTTCCTGCTTAGCAGCTTTGTAAACTGGGGCCCCAATACGTCGTTCAAGTCCACCACCACTATTTAGTGACCGTAGAGCAAGGGTCAACCTTAACTTGCCGACGGTAAAATGTCAATATTTGCCGATCTTGGAAATTTACCAAACCCAGAACTATCCGTTGATTAGCTTTTGGCAAAATACCCTTTTGGGGATTTTGAACCCACTGCATTTTCTATTAAGGAAACTTAAGTGCAGAAGGAAAAAGTTCACGTATAATCAACAAAAACAGTAAAATGCTGCCCAAAACTTCCATTTCACATCTTGCAATCTTTACAGGACCATGCTGTCTTTGAGGTTTTGCTAATAATTTTGCGTATTTTGTATATAGGCCCCTATTGTTTGTTGTCCGTATAACTATTTATCAGCATTCGAATGATTGTTTTATTTGTATTTATATGAAGGCGAGCTGAAGGTTACCCCCACGCACCTGTGCTTTATGGGTGCCAAGAATAGCTTCGAGTGGCCCCTTCAGGATTTTAAACGCTTTGGTCAGGCCAAACGTGTCTTCTCAGTCGAGCTCCTGGACTTCAACGACGTGCTCAACACCAGAGAGATCATCTTCCGCTCCAAGAGGGCACAGGTCATCTGCGACGACTTCCGGGGGAAACTTGCCGCGTTGGAGCAACACGTCCAACCGGAGACTACGCCAATGATCGAGGCGGTGTCTTGATACCTCGTTCCCACATTCTACGGAATCGTCGAACTCAGATTAGTCGAGATGGGGAGTTTGTGCTCCGTGTAACTTTATTATCCAAACATTTTCTTGAGGGGGAATATGCGACAGCATGCTGCCAAGAGCTGACAAAAAAGCAATGATGGTACTACACCATAAAGCTATACTATACAGAAACTGCAGGCCAGTGGCAATGCATTTCGGAGCATGTTTAGATTTCACTGTCTTCTTCCTCTACTATCGCTACCGAAAATCCAACAAAACTTTTGCGTCACCATCTACATCCCTGGTGCTCCTCAGCCTACCAACGAATGTCCCTACGTGGAACAGGATTTTGTCACCAGTCTTCATCATTCTTCAATTGAAGATTTTAGGCAATTTGGGTGCTTCATGATCGAGTACGGTACTCGTAACAAACTCGTGACTGTTAAAAAAAGGAACTACCGTGGACAGCGGTGATTCGCCATGGTGTCTGAGGGCGTCAGTGGCATAGCTACCCACCCATGGTAAACCAGTAGTTGCTCGGTGTATTTGATATCATACAAATCCAATATGAACCTTCTGCTGTTGCCACAGATTACCCTGATTATCCACACACACAAATTTCAGCAATCACACGATGGTGAACAATTCTTTGTGGGGAGAAGTCATGTAGTCTTGAAAGGTGACGATCCTTGATACAAATTATTATCTTTACCGATTCTTCCCTTGTTTGAACAGTGTGAATGCAACGGTGTTAATTGTGACACCTCGCCGTTTCTAAAGATGACGGCTGATAAGAACTTTGCATGAAGGAATTAGCGGCCTTGAAAATGCGGTGATCATAGCTGAAAATTCTTTGGACCTCGACAATATACTTCAGTTTTCCCCTTCGCATACTTCGTATATGAACGATGTATTATGTCGACCCCCTTTGCTTGGGAGTTTGTTCTCCTCAAACCATGATCGTGAAAGTGTGACTATAAGACACTATTTGCAATAACATTTTAAGTCCTGTAGACATTGAATCTGAATTGAAAACGGACCGAACCAGGTAGCTTTAATGTTACTAACCATTCAGTTGATTCACAAGGTGACATAAGGTAACGGTGAACAACCTTTTCATTTTAGCTAATAAATTAATACTAAACAATATTCTAACCAACGGTCTGACTGCACCGTCATTTTCCAATTTCCTTGTTGAATATAATTATGCAAATGTTAACTAGCATGAATGACCAAAATTATTTCTAAAAAGATTTACCCAACGCACACATGCTGGTAGACATGCCCCAACGCATTCGCAATATAAAAAGGGTGAAAATAAACAAAGTGACGGCAAAAACAGCTGTCGTTCGGTCTCGTGCCAACCAAACGCACACTGGTCCACGCTCCAGGCATGTGGCGTAAAGTCTGCGACGGGAACTGGTTGATTTTTTAAAATATTTTGAAATGTACAGTTTATCGGGTAATCATAAGTGGGTGTAAAACTTAACAACTAAATTCCCAAACCCAGGGTGTTCAACACGCAAACGACGTGTGAACAATGATTGAAAGAAGAACAAAATAAAAGAAACAAAAAAAAGGTTGTTTGGTCGAGATCAAATACAGTGGTTTCAAGGAGAGTGTGGTGATTGTGTGGTACAACATAGTTGTTGGGGCTGTGTGTTTATGCGCACATCATTTTCACAGCTGACTTGGGAACTCGGGAGGGGTAAATCTGTGTGCTGTCTCCACCCTCCAGAATTGATTGTAGGGTTAATACCTGCATCCCCGTACCCCCAGCAAACGGATCAAGACTAAATAATTCGAAACCAGATCTAACTGCTAAACTGATCGTCAAATTGTTTTCTGACATCACAGTGTTTTCTGACATCTTAGTTAAACTGTGTCATGTCAAATCAACAGGAAGGTTGAAGAAATGCTACGATTGGATACGGTTTGGGAGGCATTGTCTTTTTATGAAATTTTGTGGAACTTCTTGTAGACTGTTACACTGAGATTTGTACTTTTTTGTAGATTCAACTATATGACTATTTTATGTGTCGTGTTTATAGTGAGCGATTTAATGTCCACTTGTTAATGTCAGGGATTACCGGGTTTTTAATGTTTTTATCGCCACATGAAATGTTTCTCTATTTCTGGAAGTGAGAGTTTTGTATGGGCTACTGCGAATGTTAAAAATGTGTTTGGCTTCCATATTGTCAAGAGAAAAAAACCTTACACTGTAAAGTATGTCCTCTACTGCATATTTGAGTCGCCCGTATGCCTTCAGCATGTTTCGTGGTCAGCACAACAAGAGTTGTGAATTACATTTTAGCATGATATTTTAGCATGAAGCAATTGTCCGACGCTCCAACTTCTCAAAACGAAAAAGTATGTTCGAGAAATTCATTTCTGCAACATTATTATTAATTGACAAGCTACCTTGTGGAGTTATAAAGATGCCGTTAAGGACCTTATGCACATGACGTCATTTGGGTAGGGCGCCCTCGGCTAGAGGTCAAAAGAAGGTAGCCCATTGGCCCACCCTGTGCGCCGCGCGTACGCAGACTTGCGGTTTTTTTTATTGTCGCATGACTGTTTTATCTCTTAAAGATGGCGGTGTGGTGACGTCAGTGTAAAAGGTCCATAGACTGAACCCATTTGGGAAGTCTCGTCTCGGTGTTTTCGCCATTTCTGAAGCCCAAATGCCAAGTGATAATTATGACTCGTGCTGGCATGATATGCTGACGTCATCGATATTATTACGGGCACCTAGCGTTCCAAAGTCTCGTAGCCAGTGCGAGTTAAAACCAGTGAACTACGCGTATAACGCAAGGCGTCACGCATCCCAATGTCGGAAAACACTGGTACAGGTCATGTGAACCCTTCCCGCCCTGTCTAAGGTTGTATCACCTCCGGGATAATGTACATTGAGGGAAGGTGCATGAGTTGATAGAATCGAGAAATTAGTTAACTAAACTAATCGCCGTGTTCAGAATTAAGCGCCTCGTGAGATAAAACATTCCCAAGTTTATAGGTCATGGTTTCTAGTTTTGGCGCCTTCCCTTCTTTACGGTATCGGCGTGCATTAAAGTAGCTTCTTGTCAAACTATAATTGGATGTGAACTGAAAAAATATATATTGTCTGTTCTCATCGTGCATAATCAATCCTTTATCACTGGCCCGCTTTATAGGGCTATATTTCCAGTTAAGACAGGCCTCAAGGTTTAATTCTGATACACTTTTATTTGATTTAATTTGGCGTTTTGTATCGGGGTAACGTGGGGGGTGCTTATGCTTGCGTTTATACGCATGCTCGAAGCTACATTTGGTTAAATGTTGCACTCCCCACCTGCGTGTCCATTCCCTTCCCCGTAAGAAGTAAGCCCACTTTCAAAACAACGGCTTGGGCTTAGCCTCCATTTTTTATTGATTTTTTGTTTATTGAAGTCTGCTTTCGTTGTGGGGCTTCAAACGGGCGGATTGTTCCCAAGCCGGAGCACAAGCCCAAGCCGTGCTTTCGAAAACGCCCACAGTCACATCCCCGAACGTTATAGGCTGGTACCTACGGGGACTCCATTCAAAAAGGGCTTAATGTTCCCATATGTTGCCAACCAGGGCTCGGTTTTACAAAGAGCTAAGATTGTTTTCAAACTGTACATCGATCTTAATTGCTAAGCAAAGTGTGATGTCACAATACAAAATGCTCTGGTATTTATTGACAACTCATCTTAAGATGAATCTTAGTGCTTTGTGAAATCGAGTGTTGGTGCCCGCGCGCCATGTGTAATTAGCATAATATTTCAAGGGAAAGGTCCAAACCACGGGTATTTTGGGGGAAAAGTTACCGGAACTTCGTGATTACATTTTCAGTATTTTCTACACTGCTAATTTACAATTCAGGGTGTTGCCATTGGTGTTGCAAAAACTGAGTTTCGTTGTTGTTGTTGTTGTTGTTTTTTGTTTTTTTTCTTTCCTTTTCTTACTTGTGTCGCTGTGACGGCAGATCTATATAGAAGTTTGACAACTGATTGAGTTAGTTCTCTTTTTGTTCTCCAATCTATTCAATTGAATTTTAAGCAATGGGCAGATTTTAGGTCTGCCTGGTGATGGGGAATCGTCACACATGCGTGTATCGCATGGATTCAAACCACTCTCTATACGTCATCTCAACCACAGAAGCCGCAAGATCATGAGTCCTAGATTTAACCAATCGCAAGAAATTCTCAAACCAGAATTAGACAATTTTTCTCACCAAAATATCGAGTCTTTTCGGGGTATCTCAGTCTCGTATTTTCCAATTTCTTGCTGAAATAAAATGCAGGCATTGCATTCCCTACGCTTTTAAAAAATTTGATTTAACCGACATTAATAAGTTTAATGTTTAAATGTGATATATTTACCCAGTCTCACCAATTATAAAATACATTATGCTTAAATAAAATTTGATTGTAATAATTTTAGTTTGTCGATTGTACTACTTGTAATGAGATAGATCGCGCTTCATATGCTCTTTTGTAATAAACAATAAAAAAACAAACTGAGTTGACAGAAAGCCCTGTTTGAAACTCATTTCATTCCTAACCTTTTACTGACTCTCTTTAAAGTTTTAGATTGAAATTCAATCTAATCGATTGAAACTATAGTGACAACTGCTGATGGTTTTGTCCCCCCAGTTTCAATCGGTTAGAGTGAATTGTAGTCTATAACTTAAAAAGAGTATATGCATTTACTTGTGATAGTTATTAGTTTATTATTTTGTGTGCGGTCGGGGGTTGGTGTCACTGAGAGAAAATGTCCGTCGACGTTTTCTTCTATGATAATCGTTATTTGTCTCTATTGGGAATTTGGGTATAGAAAACAACTTTTTAGTTACCAATCTCTGGATCTACACACACACTTGATGAAACTTCACTCTTAAAACTGAAGTATTGAATTCAAACTTGAAGAGTGCGGTCAGTGATAACTCTATATACAATGTTAATTTAACAACACGAACAAGTTAAATTAACATTGTCAACGATACATCTAACATACTACGACGTTGTAACTCCCTTTTTAATCAGATGAATTTACCTTTACAAAGAGTTGTTGAACTTAACAATACGGTTTTTACCGGATATTTTATCCAGTTGAGCATCATAAAACAAAACCAAAAATTATAGGCTGAAATCAAATCTTCTCTTAATACATACATTGGGCCCCTGCAGTCTTTTCTTTTCCCATCGTTTTTATTTCTAAGCACTAAAATAGAGTACCTCTGGATGCGCGTCAAGCGAAATCCTCTAGATTTTTATAACAAGCTTTCTTCACTAAAAGTGAAAGAACTTCATGAATAAGAAGCAAAGGCTGCCATTTTGAAAAACTTGAAACTTGCTTGTTATTCTAACAATTTTTTTTCTTCAAAATTCTAATATGCGATGGACCGTCTTTCTCATGGTGTACTCTGACTGTGTGCCAAATTCCATGCCAGTATCATCAACGGCACAATTCCTCCAACTATTTTCCCTGTCTGCCCCACTATCATCAAAAATCAGGCCACGTAACTTTGAAGTAAAATCAACAACAGAAAACTGGTTAATAATTTGCCAGGGATTTTGTGCACGTTCATATCGGGCTTAATTGGATTACCGCAACCGAAACAAGCATATTGGTTTGCGGAGGGTCTTGCTGTTTCCTCGACTTCGACAGAATGTAAAAAAAACACACAAACTGGCAGGTTTGTGTGTATGACACGATTATCAAAAGCTCCATTCAAATCGAATACAAAAACTAGGTGATTGATTGCCCGAGTATCGCCCATACGAAATTTAAATAGGAGATTACTTAACAAAGCATTCGGGAACAACAATGTTTGGTGTCACTTGTCATTGAAGACAACAGCATTTTCCAAAGCCCATTTTTAGTGAGTGAGCGCTATCAGCAGAGTGGTCACGCGTTACGTATGATATTTTCAAATCAGTAAGAATGGTATCTCAAAATTTGTTCATACTTTTTCTGGCGTGGGAGCAACTTCTATCAACTTTAGCATTATCTATCGTATAGTCATCACAATACCAATCCTTTTATTCCTCAAAAAGCTATCAGCAGAATAGTCGCGTATTATAGGGTTTTTTTTCAAATCGTTGAAGGTGGTATCAAAAAACCTGTTCATACTTGAGAACAAACAATATCTATTAACTATTAATAGTATAGACATCACAATGCCACTAGTTTTATTCCTCAAAAAGAAGAGGTTATAATGTTATCAGATACCTTCATAAGATCCAGGGGAAATCAAAAAGTGTTAAAATACATAAATATCAGGTCTCGACGGGAGAGATTTCATTCGCTGCATCTCCCGGCTCCCCCAGTCTTGACTGTCTACACCGAGACCGTCGTGCCCTAGAGCTATTAAACATCACCGTGACCGGCCACTTCAGTCTACCGTCGAGTACCCCTGAAACTCCCGCTATACCATGAAGGGCTTCGTGCTTGTTCTCGCAGTGTGTGTTGCTCTCACGAGTAAGTGAAACCGATTAATTAATTGATTCGTACACACCTTGTCGCTATTTAGCATTCCGAGAGTGGCTATTGCTGTGCGTGGTGTCAGCCCGCGGTGCTGATTTGGTTACTCTTGACGGAGAGTGGCTAGTATTTAAGAACGTGGTGAGAACTTGTTACTCTCGACGCAGTACAAGAGCAATGAACTACTCTGCAAACACATTTTACGCGCGAGATAGTCGTAAAATGAGGTACATGTAAGACCGCCCCCTGAAATTTGTAAATTGCACATTTGCGCATGCACACTAACACACGTGGCTCGATTTCACCATATTTCACAACGCATTAAGTTTTATCTTAAGATGAGTTGTCATAGTTTTACCATAGTGATTTGCATTGTGACATCTGAACTTGTCTTAATTTGTCTGATGGTGGCGTAACGCAAATACGCGTTTGTGCGTCTGCCTTGTGCCCATCTCTGTTCACATTCCTCCACGTTTTCTTTGGTCCACACTTGACATTACTCACTTGAATGTTCCCCGTGCAAACACAAGTTCTGGGTCAAAAGGCAATCACTGTATATAGCTGGACCCACTTTGCTGTATAAGCCGTTAAGATTGACAAACAGTTAAGACTCAATCTCAACTCTTCGTGAAATCGGCCCGCCGTTGGCAACACCAGGGAACATCAAGCCTATAGGCTAGTGGGCTGATGGTGACGCGACGCATGTGCGTTTGTGCGTCTGCCTTTGTGCACAACTCGTTTCGTTTGCCGACCCATATTGCCAGTAATTAGCATAACATTGCATGGTATTGGTAGGGGTGAATTTGTCATTATCTAGACCAGCATGCACCTTACTTTACGGCTAAAGCGCGTAACTGTTTGTTTTTGCAAAGTAGTTTATGATTACTAACATGTAAACTACGACACCCCCATCTAAAGCATCAATATGTATTAAAGGTAGACGAATCCATTTCTCTCCTCTACACTTTAATCTAGTTTGCGAGATCATGGGAAGGAATATTACAGAGGAAAACACACCTTCCCCTAATATCCCGACCCTGAGGGTTCTTCAAATTGCCCCTTACCATGCAAGCTCCTTCAAAACGAAAGCTTCAAACGTAAGACGCTTTTTAAAAACGGTGGCTGTTAAAATGTGTGACTTGGGTGAGGAATTCACCCTTTCGAAGTCCCTATCGATAATTCTGACAAACTTCTAACTTCTTCAAACCGAGAAACTTGAACGGAACTCTTAGGTGCTCATACCGACATTGTTCAATGACGACACGGCATTATACATAAGACGATTTATTCGCAACAGAAAACAGTGTAAACAAACAGCTCGAAATAAAATGACCTTATAAATCACCCCCCCCCCTTCCTGATAAACACTAAACTTGCAACGTTGTACTTTTGTTTCTTGCAGATGCCAAGAGCACAAAGGGCCTCACTAGTCTCCTTGACTTCAGTGACATGATAACCTGCCTGGGAAACCTCAACTACTTCCAGGTGGCTAAATACGTGGACTATGGATGTTTCTGCGGCTACGGCGGCAGCGGTTCACCAGTCGACCCTACAGACACGTTAGTTAAACTTTTTAGACTACCCCAACCTTGTCACTCCTTTTTATAGCGAGAGCTAAACCTTATCAATTACCATTAATAACACACCGTTGAGGGAACATAATTATTACCCCATCACTCAGGGAACTTCATTTGGCTACCGATTAGAGAACGGATCCATTTCTGACTTATATTGATAGTTTACTGTCATATTACATTCCTCTACGTTTTCTCTGGTCCTCACTTGACATTACTCACTTGAATGTTCCCCGTGCAAACAAAAGTTCTGGGTCAAAAGGCAATCACTGTACCCACGCCCGCGAGAGTGTGTGTGTGTGTGGGGGGGGGGGGGGGGGGGGGGGGGGGGGGGGGGGGTTGCTGTGGGTGCTCAGCAGCACCCCCAACTTTTTGGATGGGGTGCTGGAATGTACTAAATCACTCGGAGCTGGAATATACTAAAGCACCAAAGGCTGAGGGACTCGAGCCCAGTCTCGGGTCCATCTTTATTTTTTGGACTCGGACTCGGACCGAAGAGGATTCGGACTCGGACAACAGGACTCGACTACAGCACTGAAAGCACCCCCTACTTTTAGTAAACATGTTTCATGAACGGAAATCTTTGAAAAGGTTAACAATTTATATAAGATACGTGTAACATGTTTTTTATATATTTGTTTTATTACAAAAAAGCATATTCGGCACTATAATTTGCTCGGACGGCTAGCATTATCATACTGTGATATGCCTGTATTGTGTGTGCCTGGTCGGCCGGCTGGCTGGCCCTGACTGTGTGTACATAATCTCCGTAAAAGACTTGTGTACGATGCAGTCTTGAATGAAGGTGGCAGGGATTTTCTGTGTATAGTCCTATTTTTCAAAAGAGGCGGTTCTCTCATGCCTTTGAAAAAAATACATTTAGATGCATATTGTTTTGAAGAAACTCTAAAATAAACACATATTCCACAATACAAAATAATAATACTGCGTACAGAAACTAGTTAAACAATATTAACAAAAAAACTGAATACGTGCTTTTACAATGCAGATTTTTAAAATGGGAAAATGCCGTGAGCGGAGTAAAATGAACAACTCTGAAATAAGCGAACAACTCAGAAATAAGCGAACAACTCAGAAATAAACGATTATTTCAGAAATAAACCAACCTCGGAATTAAACCAACCAATAACACAATAGTTTTCGAACGCTTTTACCTGGTATCAAATGCTCACTGAATAATTGATAAGTTTTGACATTGTCATGATGACGAATTACGTTTACATTCAAACTAAATATATTCATCGTTATTATCATTTTACAACAAGTCAACTGTGAAGGGGGAAATTAATAATGATCTATCAAAGCCTTTACAAATATTTTGTTCATGCTTATAACAAAAAATCGACATAAACATTACCGGTAGCCGTTAACGAGAGGCACTTATTGTTCCCTTGGGACTTATCACTTCCAAACCCTGACATATTATGTTATTCAATGACAACTTTAACAAAAAGGACGATAAATGTACGTAAACAATTTGAACCGCGATTCTAGTAATTTACTGCAAGAGTCTCGAAAACTAAATACATTTTCACCCAACTTCACCTCGTGAAAACAAGTCATTTTGGGGTAATCATTTTGCAAATTATACCTATAATCCTCCTCCACCCCCACACTAAAAAAGAGAGATTTATGTGCCGAATCGTGTCTGTGCTTGTACGAAAGAGCATTTGAGCGGGCCCGAACCATACGCCGTAATGGCTTTGCGCTCTGCTCACGCAATTTGTTCTTGAAAAAAAACCTTTGCAAAAATTTGTTTTTTGCGGGCCTGGCTGGACTAATGAATTGGAACAATCTTTCTCCTGTCATAAGGGATAAACTAAGCATAAACTAATCTGTTAGTTTATCTATATTTTATAAAGCTCTAAGACCCACCTCTGTCCTTGTTAATTTTCTATGTGCGCTAGGATCTTGATGGAATGGCGCCCTAAAAGTTTAATGGGAAACTTTGGAACACTAGGTGGCAGCAGACTTATCAGGTAAATGTCCATTGTTTACGTAGTTATGAGCATGCGCACATTACCGAGAACAATGGATTTACCTGGTAAGTCTGCTGCCACCTAGCGTCCCAAAAGTCCCCCATTGTTATGCTTCGTTTTAACTCAAGTTTTTTTCATTTGAGAACTAGGGGAAATTGGCATTACCAGGGGAAAATCCTGGGCGCGAAACGCAGCGTCACGACAGTCGTTTTGCTGGAAAAAGGCCCTCTATTTTCCAACTTTGGAACAGTTTATATAAAACTAACGCTTCCTGATTCAATTAGTTTGCTTGTGGCTTTGCTCCCCTCAATTACTTCTCACGACTGAAATGACATAAAGTGGCTTGTTTTTTCTTGTCCCTCAGGTGTTGCGAGATCCACGATCAGTGTTACAACGATGCAGTCAAACCAGAACATGGATGCGGGTGGTTGGACACTTACTTCATAGACTACAAGTACACGCAGTACACCGACACCGCGGGAAACTGTGCTATCAGATGCCGTAAGTATTGAACTACATGAAGTAGGAAGGACGTCAGTGGTGGTGGGGGTGGGGGGGGGGGACTCAGAAGTTTCTGCTCAGCAGAGTGTGGGTTCGAGTCCCAGTTGTTGCACTTGTGTCCCTGAGCAAGATACTCTATAACATAATTGCTTTGTCCTCAGGCTTGAGAGCTACAGTGATTAAGCTCACGTATGAGGCATCCTTGGTTTCATTACCAGAAATTTATAATAGTACACACTGTAATAATAAGGGACCCCCCCCATCATCCTTCCCATAGTCCAGCTCCCAAGAACAACCACCCAACCAAATAAAATCAACCTCTTTCCCAATATTAAGAAGTGTGGGGAGTTTTATCAAGAGCCATTTCCATCAAGTTCATTTTTAAATTGCAATATTGTGTTTACTACAGTGACCGAAAAAGAGTATCCAGCCCACGACGCCAGTGCCAAATGCAAAGCATTTATGTGCGAATGCGACCGCGAGGGTTCCCAATGCTTCGCCAACGAGAGAGACAGCTTTGACACTTCCTTCTTCAACTACTCACCGAGTAACTGCCAGTAAAGTCAAATGGACACGACCACGCCCTGGAGTGCAGCCGGACCACGCCCTGATTGATTCTTCACCTCATAGCCTATAACTGCAATGAGGTGGTATCGACTGACATATCTGAACACTTGTACTTCCAGTCGTATCCTTACCCTCAAAACTGAAAACCGTCTGAAGACCACGCCCTAATGTTACTCCCAAAGCAGTGTACCAGATGACCACACCTTGTTCTTCAATGTACTCACGTGCAAACCTGACCACGCCCTAAATCTGCAGAGACCACCGGTGTACAAACGACCACAACATAAATGAAGATCACCCTTTCCGGCTGGTTGCCTTGAAATAATGACATCACACCATTCTGGATAAACGTTTTAATACATAGTGTTTTTAATCGTTCTAAAATTTGTTCATAGATAACTTTTTGTTTCTTTTGCAAGTAGGCGAGTACATGCACATAGTAATTAGAGCTCACTAGAGAGTTCGTTAGGGTGCGGTCAAAAGGTAAGCCTTGGTGAGTGAAAAATACAGTACCTATGAATTAACGATGGAATGTCTTCGATAATGCCTCCATTGGCCAAGTCATGAAGTCAAAGTGGTGAAAATCATCCCTAAATTTTCTTATTTCGATCGCCTCACTTCTCTTTCTCCTGTGCCGCTGATTGCACACTCAATAATATATGAAATCATTTGCACAAAATATCAATATAATAATTTTATCATTTCAAATTCTTAAAAGGCTATGTATGTGCACAAGATAAATAAATTGTGAAACACACTCAGGTGTTTTTTAAAACTTCGCATACCATGTACATATCATAAGCTCACGCAATTCGCTTTAAAAATGGAATGTAATAAAATACCAATTTAATCTATCTTTGAAAGACACACAAAAGCCCTTCTTAGAGAGGGGGCACCAACGTAGCATTTCAGAGGAAGTATTTTAATGGCATATCAGACACCACAGATGCCGAATCAAAAAGTTTTGTTGCTAAAAAAATTACCTACTAATTAGCAACGAAGAAGACCGATAAAAAATGCAATGTTTCAAGGAGTTTTTTTCCCGCCCAAACTCGAAAAAAACCCAGCAGCTCTTGCTTATGTATGCAAATGATATGCGCAGAACTGCATCTACGTCATTCGACAGGAGTAAGGTGGGAACCCTGCCACCGATAAGAATCTAAGCTTTACCTTCTCACCAGCCTCGCAGGCATTCAGGTTTTCTTCCATGTTTAGGCCTAATCATTCCTCTTAAGTATAAAGTTGTACAAGTAAAAATACGTCTAAAGTTTGTGGCAAGACTCAATGAGTTTCAGTTGTGCACTAGACGCCCCTCGCATATGACGTCAGAAGCTCAAAACAGCGCCCTCACTGACTGAGGTCAGTGGAAGTCCTCTCATTATTGAGCGCGTTACCAGTGTTTGACGCATGGTTTGACATTGGTGACGTACGCACAATGGGTCAACAGACCCCTTGCATTGGTCGCCATGTTTGGAAATGTGCACACAGGTAGGCACTGCGCACGGCTCTCAGCCAATGATACCTCTTATTTGACCTAAGTGAGGGGACTGTTTTGGGTGTGTGACGTCATATGCAATTTATGGTCTATATTATAATTACTAAAAACAGAAAAGCACCTAAAAAGTCAGTTAAATATAAAAACAAATTCTCCTTGCTTCAAATTGAAATGGAAGAGCAAATATTTTGATCTATAAACGTTTTGGAAGCAACAGGAAAACAAACTTGATGAGCTTTGCTGGCTGTGAGTAGAAAACAACCCGTAGTGAAATAAAAAAAGCATTTTGATTAGTGCACCAGAGAGCTATGGTATTGTGAAAACATTTTAAGAACGTGCTTTTAAAGATGCAAAGTATTTTCAAATTATACATCGAAAAGTTTGTGACTTGAGTGTATTACCGTCCTTTTGGCTTTTACTTAATTATATTTAGACCCAATTGAACCTCCAGTTCAGTAGTCGCCATGTAATCTGTCTAGCTTTTTGGAAAAAAACAAAGTTAGAAAGACTTCGGACGTTTAAGGAATAAAAATAAGAATTCATTCAAAATATAATTCTATTGGCAATGCTTCTTTTGTTTTTAAACAATTTAACTTCAAAGTCACACATTTTTTGTTCATTTTAAAACAATTCACAAAACACAAAATTTGAATTTCAGTCACATTCAAAGATTTGGTCACATTCAAGCTTTCATTTATAGAAATTGGCAAAAATACTTAGGAAGCTGCTTCTTTACGCTTTTACAGGAGCTTCCGTCTCCGGCAATGGCTTGGGTTTTGGCCTTGGCCGGAACTGCTTTTTCTTGGCGACGAATATCCTCTTCTCGTAGTTTTCCTTGGGCCAGTGGACGTAGTAGGAAAAGACCCACGGCCTCGTCATTCCTTGTGTCTGCCTCATGCCGTTCAGCTGATCTCTTTGTCCTTGGTTGTGCTCTCGTCGTCTGAGGGCCCATGACTTCCGGCGGGCAAGCTCTTTCCTGACCCTCTCGCGAGCTTCTTCTTCTATCCGTTGGATCTGAGATAAATCAACCATAAAATGACGTAAATTTCACAGATAGAAATGTTATCATGTTAATCAAACTACTACTGGATCTCCTGTATGAAGTATTGATTTTTTTTATGACACCTATATTAAAAATAATAAGGCATTTATATTGCACTTTTCAAAAAATTACCAAAGAGCACCACATATTACATGAAGAACCATTAAACAACAAAACACAAACTAAGTAAGTGGAAATGGGTGTGTCTTAAGATAACTCTAAAAAATTTACAACAGAAAAAGCCTAAATGTTAACGGGAAGACACTAATTTACAACAACAATAATAGCCAAGCTTAATCCGTCGAGCAGACAACTGCTCACCAACTTTGCTTTATGCTAAACATTAATCTGCAGGGCACCAGTTACAAACAATAGACATCACAATGCATTGTTGTTGGTAACCTGTATCTGCTGAGCAAGATTTGTTTCTGTACTAAGCATCACTAAGCACTTCGTTAGTTCTATGAGGCTAGGCCTAAGTGGTCAGTCTAGTCTTGCTTTTTCATCAAAATTTTAGTCACAAAAATATGTATTGCAAAAAAAGTATATTTCAAGTTAGCAATTTAGATAGTGTCATAACAGACTGTGCAAGTCTCGCGAGTATTCTAACATCGGAACCCTTAAAGTGCTCAAGTTTGTTTCCTTCACGAGTGAAAGCAATGTATGTAGGACCAAGGTAGTCCACCAAAATGTTTCAATCTGAGCGAGACTTGCACGATCTATTCAGATATCAAATTACGAACAGATATCAAATTATGAACATGTTAATTTTATATTATTTTAATCAGATCATATTACAGGCTGGCAGGATGCATAAATGTTAGGAATGGAATTTTAAAAAAGGAAAGAAAAAAAGATAAGAGGGGTAAACTGTTGTAAAACGCATCAGGAAATACAGAAGGAAAAAACAGCGAAACAAATTGCAGGTCTGTAGGATTGCCTAGAAGGCTAATAGCTTTTCTGGAAACATTTCAACTGCTGGATAAATATTTATAATTTTATTATAAAAGAGCAATGAACATTTATGACAACTGACCCGCTTGATTCTTTCTAATTCTTCTTGTCTTTTCCTCTCTGCCTCCTCCTCAAGAAGGCGTTGTCTCTCGGCTTCTTCCTCTTTCTTCTTCTCTTCTTCAAGTTGCAGCCTCTCGTCCTCTTGGCGTTGTTTCTCTGCATCTACTCTGGCTTCCCTCATCCTTGACTCCGCCTCCTCCCTCTCCCTGACCAGCCGAGTGAGGGCTTCCTCTTCAGCCTAGAAAAAAATAAATCACACGGTTTTTTTTATTCATGAGATACAAGCTCTGGGCCCAATTTCAAAATTATGCTTACCAGAATAAAGTTACCAGCCAAGCGCCTATGTCACATGCAGAAATTGTGACTGGTATCCTGCTCATCTCTGCTAAGCAGACAATTGTTAAGCAACATTTTCTGCTTAAGCGGCTCTATGAAATTGGGCGCTGGTGTCTGAATCACTAGGGTCTGGGTTCGAATCCAGGTTATGTCACTTGTGTCCTTGCTCAAGACACTTAACTAAAACTGATTCTCATCACCCAGGAGTAAATGCTGTACCCTGCTGGGGTAGAGATTGTTGATGTGAATGATTAGCAACCTGTGCACCCATTTGGCTGCTGGTGCTGCATACTCCTAAGGAGTTGAGAAGGCCTTACGAATGCTGAACGGTCAATGAACTGGGGTAGTAATAGTGTAAGGCACTTTGACATTAGTTAAAGAGAACCCAATAATTAAATCATATGGTTGTAAATATTATCACAGTGCATTCAACTCAGGCGGTGGCTGATAGAACTGGTTTGACTACATTTATAGCTAGTATGGTCAGTACAGCCAACAGCAATAGCCATAGCAAACACAAGAAACTTCCTTTAAAGACAGCTATACCAAGACATCTTGTCCTGCTTAGCATCAATTATGGGCTTAGCATGAACTTCATTCAGCTCAAGCGGGATATCCGTTTCTCTTTTGTTTCTAATTTATAGCAAGCTTTAATTCACAACCATAAAATCATTTACATTAAAAACCTTACCTCTCTCTCTAGCTCCCTGATTCTCTCCTCATCTTCTTCTTGTCTCCGTTTTTCTTCTTCTTCTTCTTGTTCTCTTTCCTCTTGCTCCATACGTTCCCTCTCTTGCCTCTCCCACTCTGCCTCCTCCCGGAGCTTTCGCTTCTCGGCTGCATCTGCAAGGCGCTCTGCCATTTCTTGCTCCCGCTGTCTGGCTGCCTCCTCCTGCGAAGGAAATACAAGACGAAAAGATACTTGAAGAAAAAAAATCACAACTTTGTCCATTCAGTAATGTCTATTACTCTAATTGAGGTAGTAAATATACCATTCTTTCTCCGAACAAACAAGTCAGTGCATATTCAACATAAATACAAGGCCCAGACTAAAATCATTTGGAACCAGACTTTAGAGGGGAACAATTTACAGGCAACCAAGCCTATAATCATCCAAATGCCATGTGTTGAAAAAAGAAACTAATTAATGTTTGACATCATCTCGTTTCTGAATGCAATGTAAGTTGAAAGGAGCAGGCATTTATAACGGTCTGCAATGGATGGGAGTTTGAGAAATTTGAAATGATTCTGGTAACCAAGATCATGTTTGAAGGGCGCCCTCAATATAGTCAATTTTCCAAGAAAAAAAAACCTTCTGCATTTCAATAAGAACAACAACATGCAGGAAGACACTTTTAGAAAGCTTTTCTTGTGCGATCAAAGAGTTGCTCTTAAGTGTTGCCCGCACTGCACTTGGTTTCCACCAGAATCCCTTCTGGTTAGCAACATCATCTTCATCTTCGCCCTCACCATTTTCCTGCGCTCCTGTCGTTGTTTCTCTTTCTCTTCTTTCTTCCTCTCCGCATCAGCTTTCCTCCGGGCCTCTCGGTCTTCTCTCGCCAGTCGTCTGGACTCCTGCAGCATCTGTCTGGCCTCCTCTTCAGCGGCAGCCGCTCTCTCTGCCTCCCATGCCGCATCTTCAAGTTCTTCCTTTGCCATCTGAAGAAGACAGACCGCAGAGTTTAAAGTCTTGAACTGATTTATTTCCGCTAAATAGTTTCACAATGTTAATGTTCAAAAATATAAAGACGGTGATCCAAGAAACTAGCATCGATCAACTTTATTATAGTTTTTTTAACTTGATTATAGTTATTCAGTTCTATAGATTTTTCCTGTAGATATAATCCCAAACTAACATTACGACTTATCAGCTTTACCTGTATGCGTCTCTGCTCTGCGATTTCTTGTTGCCTCTTCTCTTTGTCTCTTTGTTTTTTCTTGGCTTGTAACGCTTTCTTCTCTTCCTCAAGACGCTGTTAAAGATTTTACAAAAAAAGGTTGTTAGGTAATGTGCGAAAGGGATAGAAACCGACTCAATGAAATTCATTAGATATTCAAATTATTCGAGATGATTTTGAGAGTGATGTTGTTATTTTCACAACTTCAACAGGGATGAGAGTCAATGCTGATAAAAAAGTCAGAAACTGGGATCTAGATCTTGGGCGGTATGTTGAAAAAGAATGGCATTTCCGCCTTTTGATAACCGCCAGAATTATAGATTCCAAGGAGCTTTTCGAAACAGTATCCTCAGCGCTAGAGAAGTAGAACAAACAGCAGGATGTCTTTATATTCAGGAAAAGAGCTGCTACTTATTTCACCCCCAAAATAGGGCTAGATGGCTTAGTTGGTAGAGTGCCGGCACGTTGAACCGGAGGTGGTAGGTTCAAATCCCTCTCTAGTAAATTTTTCTTTGTTCAACCTCAAAATCACTAATTTCACCCAGCAGACATTGACAAATCTGAATTTTAATAAAAGTCTGAAATTTCTCATTCCATGGTTAGTAGATTTCTCTTGATTTACTGTGTCGACGAAAATACATTTGAGTAAAACAACAAAAGTGATAGCCTAATCAACTCGTACCAATTTCTCTTGCTGTCTTGCTTCTTTGAGTTCTGCCTTTTCTTTAGCCAGCTGCTTCTTAGATTTCTTCTTTCCTGGCTGGGATTGTTTCTTGATTTCTCTTTCCAGTGCTTCGTCGTCTGTTCCCAGGGAAACCACGTCATCAGCCTTCTCTTCTGGAACAGCTGGAGTAATTATTGAGGAGTCAGAAAATTTAGTTTGTCACTATCTTTTTATTTATTTATTTGTTTTAAATCTTCGGATGTACAATGCATATTTAAATTTGAAATTGTCCAGGTCAAGACAAACATTTAAAAACTGTCATCATAGATGTGTCAGACTTAATTCAATTCAATGAAACATTTATCTCCATATTGGTAAAAAAAGAAAGGAAAATAAAATAATAAAGACAATGTATTTAAAAATCAATAGCTAATTGGAAACACAAATTATCGAAATGGGAAAAAGAGCAAACTCATTTGAGGGAACATTACAGAAGTCAAAAGGAATCTTGTATCTTCACCTTCCTTTTCATTGATTTAGCCAGCAAAATATCTTTTGATAAATCTTACTAACTTGTATTGCAATGCCCATAGACAAAACCATAGAATGATAAAATAATGCAAAAATAAACAACTACAAAATGGACCAAACTCAAAATTATGAAAAAATATATAAAAATACCAATCACCTTGCTGTTAGCAAGAGTGACCTTGCCCATTCCGGGGCATTTGCAGGTAGGCAAGATACCACACAGTTTGTATCATAATTTCAACATCAGATTGTGTAAAAATAAATAACAACAATTGAACAATGTGTCAACATAACGCCACCACCTTTTCTACTGACAAAAAAACATTGTGTGCTGTAATTGCCATAAAATGTACGGTTTCCTTCCATTGGACTTTGTGCCTGTAGATAGCCCTCACTCTGTGTTGAAACCACTGGAGAAAAAATACCTTGAAAAAAAAGACACTCTCCTTAAATTGTAGAGAACACAAAAAAAAGTATGCAGAACTTTTGCTCACCTAAAAGTTGCGTGTTTTCTCCCTCCGTGAGCTGACTCAGTTCAAGTTCTTTTGATAACTAAGATCAAAAATTAATTACAAAAAAGTTTAATAGAATGTCACTAGAGGGTTTAAAGTAAGAATTGCATTATTCCAATAAAATATGTAGTTGGTGTTAATAAATGCATAAAGAATTCAACACAGCAACAGGCTGTATTAAACTACTTGTACTCTAACTTATTTATGTTCCTTCATATTTATTGTTATCAATATAACAAAAGTTTCTTTGAATATTTAAACATCTTTAAAAAAAAACGTGACAGTGGGAGTAGGCCTATCAATACAAAAGCCATACAATGTAGTTAGCATTATGTCTAAAATAAAAATTGTAAAAACAGGAAGTAAAACTCCATGTGAAAAAACAATAGAGCAGTAATAATAACATACAGTGCTAACGGAAATATAAGTTTCCAAAAAAATTAAAACAACTTTAAACAGAATAAAACTAATGCCAATAATAAAACATTGTAAAGACTGACAACAAAATTCAATGTGAAAAGTAATAGAGCAGTAATAACCATTATAAAACAAGCAATATCAATGAAGTTACAGAAATATAAGTTTCACAAAAATGTTTACACAATTTTAAAAAGAAAGCAGTGAGAATGGAAGGGGAGGTTCTAAACACAAAAGTCAAAGCTCTTGTTAGTAGCAATGCCAATAATAAACATTCTGTCACAATTCCATGTAAAAGCTCAAATAGCCGTGGCAAGAAAACAAACAATGTGACTGCAGGAATAAACCACACAAGGAAAATATGAATAACTACCCCCTCGGCTTTGCCCTCGACTCCTTACCTCTTCTTGGACCATTTTCTCCACTTCATCTTCACTTGGTCCATCGTAGCTGTCCACTTTTAAGCTATCGATGAATTGGACTCCACTGGACTTGGGTCTCACCCCTTTACCTCTGCTCTTCCTTCCCACCCGAGGTGACTGTTTAAAAAAAGAAAAGAAGTTCAAATAAAAAAATTATCCTTTGATTTTTGTGTAAATCTCAAAATAAGCCATATTTATGTCGATGTTGATGAAAATAGTGAGTTGCAAAGAAGAAAATGAGAGGTGGAAAGCCTATAAGGCTGCATCTGAATTTGCGGCTGCAGTTACGGCTACAACTGTTACTAAGGATACTGCTATGGACGTCCTATACAACGCATGATGAGCCGTAGCCGTAGCTGTAGCCACCAATTCAGACAGCCTAACATATACAACTGAAGCTTTTGCATTTTCATCCAGTCCCCAAACCTTAAAAAAAAAGGCATATCAAAATCAGAGAAGCAAAGTGTACATAACAACAGCAAGAAGAAAGCCAGATAGTTGTTAAAACTAGTCACTTTGCAAGGAGCAAAACACAAGCCTTTGGTAAAAGCTAGCTGGTCAAACTAAAAAAAAGTCAACTCACAATTGTACCATGATCAGGCCTTATGTCACAACAGTCATAAGAAAAAGTTGCAATTCTCGTTTCTTTGTCCCACTTGGAGGCATTTAAAAAAAAAGCGCTATTTACTTTTACAAGGTATATGCAGAGCTCTGTTTGAATTATAAGACCTAAATATAAAGCCCCTTGTCATAGAGCTGCTTAAGCAAAAATAAGTAAACAAATAAATAAATAAAAATTCAATTGAACAACAAGTTCGGATGATGAATAATAATTGGGGGAACCAGTCACAAACAGCTCACATAACATGTGTTTTTAGTCGGTAGCCGGTAGCCTTGTTCTAAGCAAAACTTGCTCGTAACATTGTTATTCTTTAAGCAGAAAAATTGATTTACAGAAACAAATCTTGTAACACACATTTTTTACATAGTTAATGATACCAACAGAGCAATTTTCATGAGCACTTCGTGAACAAATTGACAATTTCTCACCTTAGATTTAGTCTCTGATGGCTTGACCATCGTTTTCAGATTCCCAAGGTCTAGTTTAGAGATCTTTTTAGCTGGGGTCGGTGGCTTAGCTTCAGGTTTGACTTCTTGAGGTGATGGAGATGGAGACTGTCTCACTGTAACAACAAGTTACATGACAAGTGTAATGACCGGATGAAGTGCCAAAATAAAAACAATGAAGAAGTTCTAGATTGCAAGTAAATATATTAACAGACACAGCAAACATTATGCATAATTTTAAATCCTCATGAACAGCAATTACATACAATCAAGCAGTGAACAAGTTTAAAAGAAATGCAAATGGAAGAACAGTACCAGTACTTAAAATAATTCAACGGTAATAAATCAAAATTAATATCACATAGGACAAACAAAAGCTAAAGCCAGATCGGAATTGATGGCTTCAGCGGTGGCCACGGCTACGCTGAAAGGTCCTATTCTCCACTGTTGTCATTTCAGCCAACAGCCATAGCCAGAGCTGAAGTTGCTTGATTCGGAGTACATTAGATCCACAATAAAATCAGTTTCATTTCAAGGTGAGTCAAGCTTTCATGATAGAAGATGACATAAAAAAAGACACCTTTGTTTTTAATTCACAAATTATGTCAATAAGTATAAAAGTATAATAAGTATAAACAAATCTGTGCTTATGGTTCCCTGTGAAGCGCATGATTCAGTGGGCCGTGTAAGCATAGAATTCCACACCAAGCTAAGCCAGCAATTAAGACCTTGGTCTTTCTTTGATGGTCACAAATTTACAAACACAGACCTAAACCAGACAAGACTTTGAGCAATCATACCTGGGCTTTCTCTGGTCTTTGTTCTTTGATCCCCAGAAGGACCTAGTTTGGGTGGCACGAGGGTCTTATAGGGTACTCCCATTTCCTTCTCAGCCACCCTATTCACAACATCACCCAAGTTTGCTTTCCTTGGTGGTAGCTTTGGGGTTGATGCAGGGGTGGCATTGGGGGTCGGTAGACTCTGCGGATTGCTAGTGACTCCACTTCTTGGTCTCGTCTCTCTAGGCTGTGGTTCTGGAACTCTCTCAGAGGGTACTGGTGATGGACCTGATGACAATAGCAGAAAAACTTACTTTTATATTCAAGTAAACACAAACATGTACAAAGACATTAACATAGCAATGTCACTTCGAAGAAGAGTGTACAGTCAATACATCCTAACAGCCATGACTAATGGAGCAGAAACTTGAACTAAACAAAAATGAGTTGTACAACAAATTGAGAGCACAGAGAGCCACGGCGAGAAAAATGGTTCATTTAAAGTTAACCATAACAAAACACGAGAGAAAACAAGAACATCATTTATCAAAAGATAAAGGAGATCAAATGGAGATGGGCAGGTAATGTGTTGAAGGTCTAAGACAACAGGTGAACTAGACGAATGACAGAGTTGCAGCCTACCAAGTATTTGCCAATCTATGATCCTAACACTGAACATTATTTGTTTTTACAATTTCACTGGAGCGAAAAACTTAGCTTCATTGAAGAACTTGAAGTTTTAAAGAATCTATTTGCGATTACAAATTCTGATTTAAGACCAATTTTTTTCTTGTTTTCTGCATTATAGGTCTTTGAAGTGAATTTTTATAAGCACTTACTTTTGATAGGTAAAGCAGAAATTTCTTGACCCTCTGGTACGGGCAGCTGCTGTGTCTTTGCATTATCGAAACCTGGAACTTGTTCCCCACCGTCAGGCTGAGCCTGTTCCTGACTTCTAGTGGACCGGTTTGAGAGGGCAGGGCTGGCAACTTGGAGTCGAGGGCTCAATGATCTGGCCTCAGATCCAGCACGACTCACAGACCTGGCCTGAGGATGCTCTGGACTTCTGAGTCTGGCCGGAGACAAAGCTGGACTAAGTCTGTTGTTGCCGTCCGTTACGGTGCCGTCCATCACCGGCCACTGACCGCTGTTTGCACTCTCTTGGAGGGCATCCAGTACGTCCTCATGGTCGGAGGAAGTTTCGAGTAGCAGCGCATTCTGGTCTACGAGCAAGATGTCATGATCAAACTGGTCGTCCAGCTGCAGTGCGATGTTGTCTTGCTGACCGTCTTGCACTGTGGTAGGCACGCTGGTAGTGCCTGAAATGAAGGTGTGGCGTGACACTGAGCTTGTGGGCCTGCTTTCCTGTTGTGTGGAGAAATGTTTAAACGATATGAAAAATATTCAGTAAATAGTGATAAAACATAACTTCATTTAACATAACTTCATTATTTCAGGACTGAACTTTAAACTACTCTCAGTCAGTTTAACCTAAGACTGTAACGCCACTTGATTTGATTGGCTTACATTGTATCGAACAGGACTGTAAGGTTGTGCAGCCTGGTTCCATTGTTCATCTTGGTGAGATGATAAAGCGTCACCGTGACTTGCATTGTCTCCAACAGCATCTGCAAAAAGAGTGTTTCGGGGTAAAAACTATGTTCATTATGCGGAGTTTAAACAAGGAAATCAGATGATCTGAAAAGTTGCATGCCTTAGAATATGATGCAGGAATTATTATTATTATTATTTATTCGGCCTAGATTTCAACAAACATAAAACAAATAAATACAATAAACTAACATGATGTTTACTTTGAAATTTTGAGACAACTAGAACAATTGCTGTTTTGTTTTAGAACCGATAACTCTTATTACCAAGGAAATATGAAATTCTATTCAGGACATGACACTTATTGGTTGAATGATCGAGAAAGGCCAAATCTTTTGTGGTCTTTTTGGTACAAACATCCTTGGTGTCTAAAAAGACTGAACAATTGTTTTAAAAACTCACCATCTCTGGTAGAAATGTCAACTTCAGAAAAGCTGAGGCCTGGAGATATGCCGCCTGACCTTACACTGTTGCCATGGAAACTACCCGCCTCATCATCCATGTGCGCGCTGAATGCACGCTCACTGCCCACCCTTTCCTGTGCATATTCGGCCGCCGACAAATTGGTGACACTCCCCTGCGATGCGTTGTCGATTTCGACCTCATTGACATAAGATCCATGACCTCTGGATGACCTATGTGACCTCACAGAGTGTGGCGATGAAACACTACGTGACCGCGCAGAAGCTGCGGAGTGTGCACTGCCTTGTCTGACGGAACTCGAGTGTCGGGAGAGTGAGGTACCGTGCCTCGGGCAGAATTCGGGGGACGGAGGGCAGTTTGGTGGGTAAGGCGCGCTTAACGGATGACCCAAATATGGGGAACTTTTTAATGATGCAGCAAGTTTCTCTACGGAGAGTGACGTACTACGACCAGATGCAGAGGTAGAGGGTCTGGAGGATTAAAAAACAGAAACAAGAATTTTGTTGAACCAATGTGTGATAAGCATTGTATAATCAATCGATGATTTCCGAGAAATGTGAAAAAGATCCGGAGGCACCCCAGGTGGGATTCGAACCCACAACACCCGCATTCTAGAGCAGATGTCTGAACCACCAAGAGCTCACCTAATGAGGAAAGGCTAGATCAAAAGTCTGATGCAATTATATTACATCTACTAACAAATTTGTTGAAATTGTACTTTTTAAGTGATCAAACGAGAAAATTTGCTGATTGCAATTAATTGTTTCAATCATGTTGATGTCATTCAAACACTTGTTAAAAATCTGTTGTCCGACTGATATATAAGGAAATAATGAAACAGGTAAAAAAAAAGAAACAATTTTTGAATCACACAGTACAACCATTGAGTTAATGACAAAACACAGTGGGTGTGACATTATCAAGGAAGAATTGTGTAGCCCAGGGTGAGAGTACTTGCTGAAAAAAGATCTGAAAACAGTATCTAACTTTTAGGAGGTATATATGATGTTGAAATAATGGCATTTCCAGGAAGCTTCATAAGAACAGTATCCTCAGCACTAGAGAAGTAGATCAAAGCGCATGATTTCTTTACATCTGAAGATATTAAAAACTACTTTTTCACCAGGCCAAACACCAAACAAAAGGTCTGATTTTAGCAGAAAGTCTGAGAAATTCTCATCACTGGTAACCGTTATCTTAATTTAATACCTGGATGCTGCATTTCTGGAGTGCTGTCTGATACTTCCGGCACTAGATACAGTCCAGCGTTGTGACCCTGCGAGCCTCTTCACATCATTCGACAGCAAACTTCTTCCCTCAGGTGATCCTCTGGGGTCAATGGTCTGAAAGGCGGCAGTCAGCTCTGCCGTAGAATCTACCGAGAGAAGAGATTGTTGGGAAGGTGTCCGGACCAGATTACGAACCCTGTAGTAGAGTAGAAGAAGAAACAAAACCGATAAAACTACTTGGCCGAAAAGATTACTTCATAAACTTGTTTGCTCTTAGCATATCAGGACCGGGCGGACTACCGTATCAGACTCAAGTTCTGATTGCTGAGTCATTTGAGTGTTAGTTCCAATCCCGGTCGTGATACATGTGGTTAGACACTTTACTATCATTGCTTCTCATCACCCAGGACTAAATGGGTACCTGTGAGGGTAGGTGAAGTGAATGATTGGCAACATATGTGCGCAAATTTGTCTACCAGTGCTACATACTCAGTAGAAGTTGAGATGGTTTCAGGAATGCTTTAATAAGGCCCATGGAACGAGGGTAATAATAAAACACTTTGACATATAAGGGTTTAAAAGTATCCTAGTAAACACATCTATGTTGGGAACCAAACACAAACATACTGTATACCATCATAAAATAATGAGCATTTTAGATGCCCATAGAAAACAAATTTACAAAAAATTTTTTATTGTTTGTATTCAAGTAAATCCTTGAGTCCGCGTCCAAGTCACATGACTAAAGTCCAAGTCACATGTGACTTGAGTCATGCAACACTGGTTTCCTATTTCTGTTAAGCAGTTTCAGCTTTTAAGCAAAATTTGTCTCTATTTTGCAAATATTGTTTGTAGTGTTTTTGTGAGCAAATATATGAAGACCCTTCAGCCACTAGTTGAATACTAAACAAAATCAGGTTTTAGAAGAAACAAAATTGAAACTTGATGAGTTGAAATCCTTTGGATCAAACTTACACAGCTCTTGATTGCATATCTCTAAGATAGAACACAAAGTCCGCCCCCGGTTGAGCTCTGTAGTCCACATTCTCCTGATCTGCCTGGTCATCATGTATAAACTGCATGTGGGTCTTCTCCCGGTGCCCTTGATCACTGTCCAGTCCAGCCTCAAGCTACCAAACCAATCAATCAATTTGTTGTTACTATTTCTGGTTATATAGTTAAAACATTGCCTGTAAGCAGACTAGGCACAATTTCATAAAGCCTGTAAGCAGATCTTTTCTGCTTATGGAGCGACTTAGCAGAATTTCTATTTCATAAACAATGCTAACTGTAAGCAAAGCTAAAGGCACATTGGCTTGCCTGCAATTCTTGTAAGCAGATGAGTGATGCAACAATGCAAAACTACGGTGAACGCGCACACGCGCTGTCAAGTATTTTCGATCATTTATGAAATACACTTTTGCTTACGCTTGTTTTTCAAAAATTTGCTACCAAGTAAACAGCGTTATAAAATTGGGCCCGTCGGATCAAAGACAATATAAACATGGAATTACAAATAATATCAAGATTTACGAAAAATCCTTGGCATGTATAACTAAAATACAAAATAGTTATAAAAAGTATAACATATATAACTACAGATGTAAGCATCAAACAAAACTTAAACGAAAGCTTTCAAAATATTTTCACAGGAACATATTTAGAAAAAATAAAAAAATAAAATAAAACAAAATAAAAAATACCCCCACACACTACAGTTAGAGTGAAATAAGAAACCTTAATTTACAACGTCATTACAGATTTTAAATAGTAAAAATATCAAAATTATTTTAATGATGAAACAAACAATTGCTCTAAGCGAGCCATCACTGCAAAAAAGAAGAGCCTGTCTTTTTTAGAAATCAATTCTTCATCACCATTCATGATTTTAAAAAAGGTCTTTGAAAACCAATCGTAGAATTTATTGTAAAGAGGAATTGAAAAATTACCTGTTGATTGCCATAGCCAAGTACCGATGACGTCAACTTGTTGACAGTGCCCAAAGTCAGCGATAATTTACTGACATCTGTCTCCTCCTTTCCACTCTTGTAGAAACATTTCTGGTTCGTTGCAGAGAAGTTCAAATTCTCGGGAGCAGTGAACAACATCAACGCTCCCTTGCGAGTCATAAACGTCTTAGGAAGCTCAATTTGGCCATCTGACCTTTGGCATTTGACCTCTGGTGTCAATGACTTCTTAGAGCTGACCTCTCTGCTACTGGTGTGTTTGGCTGAGACATTGAACTTAGATCCATATTTGGCAAATGCTGCACTGGATGAAGTGTCTGTCTGGAAGCCAGTGTGGGGGACGATATTCGAGCTTGACCTTGGAGACAAAATTGTAGCAGCAGATTTTGAACGTAGCTTTTTCTCTCTTGGTGTTTTGGGTCTTGGAGAATTACTGCACACAGACTTTGGTCTAGAGTACTCAGTCTTTGGCGTCTTAGCCTTGATGGCGTTGGCAAGTTGATCTCGATCGGAGGATGCCGTAGATGCTCTGGTTACAGCAGCTGATTTGACTCGGAGCGGAATGTTGACGGACTTCTCAAGGAATTTTGTGTCTTCGCATGCGAGGCTTGTAAATAAAATAGCCTTCTGCTTGGCCTGTTTAAAAAAGAAAATGCATTGTGCTTTTTTAATACAGTAAATGGATAATTTGATAATGGAAAGCTTGATCTGTATGAGTTGTACATACCAATAAACAATAAGAACAAAGACAAAGAGATCATAAGATCAATACTTGATAATTTGAAAAAGAACTGGCTGCGAACTTGTTATTACACCACAAAGAAAATTACAGAAATTTTACACAATGTTTTACATACATGTAGATCGATATGACAATTTACAACAACATTTTCAAAATTAAACATCAAGATCTACACAAACAATTTATAAAATAGCAATCAAAATATGTGTGATATAAATTGCACGCCCAAAGACTACAGGGGAGGGGAAAGAATTGACCTCTCTCACCGTTTCTCCGGTAGCCTCTAAATCACCCCTCCAAGAGCCACACCCTTTGGCCAACGAGCTTAACATGATTACAAGATGTCCTTAGCTATTCATCTGCAAGAAGAGAAACACACCAAAAGATGATTATTTCAGTTAAGTGAATGTGACAATCAGCATGAGTCCGAAACATTGACCTCAAAATAGTTTTACTGACTTGTTCTGTTGAAATTTAATAACAACAATTTCAAACATTGCTGTAATCAGTCAAGGTTTTAGCCAGGATTTGGTAAAAGGGCGCCCAAATTTGATGGAAGTTTAAAAGTTGGGTGTCCAAATTGTTCACTTACAATATATTTACAATGTAAATGAAAGACAAACAGTGTGTGCAAATTTCAAACAGAGTGTCCAAAAAGACACCCAGACACCCCTCTGGTTAACACTATGCTGTCAGTGCTTATAAACTCGTACCTCTTATAAAAATGTGAAAGTTTAAGTGTTCCAAAATGTTGTAGCTTGCCTAAAACATTCCCGATGTACACACAAAACCTACAGGTTTCAAGATCCACTGCTTTTGCACAGAGCCTGTCTTGTGCGAGTATACCTCATGCAAGAAACATTTCACAGAAAAAACAGTTCTGGTATAATCAGTAAGCTTTCATACTAAAATTTAACAATGATGTTTTTCTAAAATCCTTATCAATCCTGTATAATAACTTTAATATACAAAATCGAGACGATGTTGCTACACTGACCTGAAGATCATTTCATGTCAAACATTAATTACTGTTAAATGTTACTTAGCATGGTTAATATAAAAACTTCTGGATCAAGTTTTTGTTTTATCCAACTACCTAAACCTAAAAGTTTAAGTGTTAATAAGTGTGATATCCTTCATAAACCAGGCCTACTTTACTTAGTTTGGTTCCAATAATTACCAAAAGCCCAGAGCTAGGTTTTCTGTGAATTATCTTTTTGTGTATAAATTCTTTTAAGAAAGACCCAAGGTCTCACAAGAAATATCAACTTCAGTCGTAAGAAATACCCTGGAAGACTGAAGTGCAAGTTTAAGGTTGAATTTTATTTGACCGTATGCCAGTTTTAAGAACCTTGAAAACCTTGGGCTCGCAATCGGATACCAAATCAATTTAGGATCATCCGATTATGATTGGGTGATTGTATGAGCCTAGCTTAGCTTAACCATAGAGTGAGGCTACCAACCATCAATATTGTAATCTATCTAGGCCTACCTATGTTTACACTTCTGAAAAGGTAAACAAAAAACAAAGTCAATGTAAACATGGGACCATGGCCCCTGAATGGTAGCCTAGCTAGTTGCCTCGTTTATAAAGGTCTTTACATTGAAAAGAGGTTGATTTGTCATTTTCATTTATAAATAGGCCTAAATGTAAAAGCTTGAAAATTTAGCATCATGATGTTTGTCCTCATGACACTTTGAAATATGAAGACAAATCCTCTGATTTCTAAAAATATTTCTGGATATTTTTTTAAGAGGAAGATGAAATTAAAAACTGTCATATGACCAGACACCCTCTCCAAATTGTGCTTCTGTACAAGGTATCAATCTTCACAAAACATCATCTTTATAGTTAATGTAGAGTCAGTTTACAAAATTGTTAAAATACACACTATTTCCCTTCAACATGTTCAAACATGCCACCAAAAAAAATTGAACTATTTTTGCAAAATAATGAACTGATTTTGAATTAGTCAATTAGCTGTTTTGATTACAATAATTATGGAGTTACAAGGACATATTATTGTAATTTTATTATAATTCATTCGGCCATTTCTCAAAATACAGACTTACACAGATACAATTATTCTCTTTGCACACAGTACAAAAAAGAACTAAATATATGAATAACTACATACATTTTGTTTTAAAAAGTGGGCCATATCATTATCAAACAAAAGTTTACCCAAATACTTCATCCACACAAAATAAACATGGGTGAAACTGCAGCCAGTAAGTTAGCAAGTAAGATAAAGATGAAACATACTCAATTACATTGCTAATAATGCTATATTGCTAGTGAAGTGAATAACAAACTGGTGGCATAATGACATTTGACAACAATGAATGAACCATGAACATTGAAGGTGGGTTTGTGACTTTGTGTTGTCTCCAAACATTCAGTTTCAATTTAAATAATTATGGTAGCCGCGGCGTAGTTCATATAATTTAGATTTTCACTGGCAAACATAATTTATGTAAACTTACCTTGAGTAATTACTGGATTCATAGCCATCTGTTAAATTCTAACTCGAGGAGTGTCAGGTATAATACTGTTTATTACACTTTGTATCATACATAGTGGACGAATCTTTCCCACTGTGCCGCCCGTTGTTAACCTGTTGTTTAGTAATTGATTAGCCAGCTAGCTACAGCGGCCAGACTGTTCTACTTTTCGCAAAGGGGGAAATTAAATGCAGCTTCGACGCATGATATGTCTAATTTCAGGAAATATCGGTTTAAATAAACATTTCTAATAACAAAATTCCCCATGCTTACCAAATTGATTGTAAATAAAAGAAAACATTGAGGCTAATGTTGTCAAAGTTAAATCAATTTTTAACTTATCTGGACTTTTGATAAAACATGACGTACCTTAGCCTTAATGGAGTATGATAATCAGAGGAGTAAATGTTTCTATTGCAGGACCAAACGAACAAGCTTGACCTGTCACCTCTAGCTAAAATCAGGAAAAATGGTAAGCTATGCTCTAAAAACAGAACATTTTAAATCGGTTAAATCATTCCATTTTTAGTAGCCATCAACATAAGAAGTTAGTGTTTTAGATAGAAATTATTTTAATTGAAAAGACTTATTAGTTTTTGTCCGTTATAAATACTTAGGTATATTGAAAAATAACGAAGGATGGTTTTGTTTTGATCGGTAAATTGTTGTGTCTTGTGTATACGTGGCACTCCCGCAACGAACGTATATCGACAGTGCTCCTTAACACTGCAGGCTACACACTAACACAGTGGGTAGAGCATGCACTACCCAAATAATACATAAGTAAAAACTAATAGGGCTTTGTTTATTATTTAAAAATGCAATGAAACATTATTGATGCTACATGCTAGTGTTGATTTAAGCTTCCGTTTGTGTGTACAATTTTACAGTGCTACGCTACTGCAATGCAAGTGCTAAAGTAAAAGTAAAACTAAGTAAGTAGTAAAAGTGCTACTGCTAGTGCTAGTGCTAATGACCCAATGTAAAACAAAAATAATAATAATAGCACTACCTACGATGGTGTGGATGAACTATTTGCATGTCACTGTCGCTGCTTCTATTCTTTTCTGTTCTTTTAGAATCCAAAATAAATTAATTTGTACAATTTTACTTTACTTTGTACTCACATGAATGACACTTCAGCAGACAGCAGTACTGTTTGTGTGTACTCTAGTTCTACCTCCATGAATAGATTAAATTAACTATAAAGTTGTTTATTAAACTTTTTATTTAAATGATAAAAACTAACTAGTATGATATGATTGTTTTTTTAAATTCATCTTTAGGCTGCAGTGGAGTCTATGGCACGTTATTTGAGCCCGGTCAATCCGGCCGTGTTTCCTCATCTGACGCTAACTCTCCTCTCCATTGGAATCTTCTTCACAGCCTGGTTTTTTGTGTATCCTTGACAATTCCGTTTCACCAGTTGACGCTGGCCATTTCCTCTAGGTTTTATTTTGTCGATGATTTGTACCATGACTTAGTTCTCACATTCATAACATCCAGAAAAACACTTCATTATAGAATATTAGTCTGCACAACTAGCCAATTGTGTTTTCCCTTAACAGTAGGCTGCTGGCAACATGCTAGTTAAAACACCTTAGGACCAGTCAAAATTCACTCCAAGTGGTCCGGCTGGTTAGTTCAGTGTTGAAAAGCATCTGTATTTCGTATGAAATATGGACTAGTGATAAAGCTGACGAAAAGAACTAGTGAAATGACAATGTTGCAAGTCACTGGAAAAGTTTAGGGCAAACCCTGCTAGGGCGCTTTGTTTTTCTGTAAAAATTTTCTCAAAATTGGGCTATTATGTCGAATACCGACGTCCGGTCAACCATTTTAGATCATTCACTGATGCATCACATATGCAGGGTCCTCCCCATAGACTTCTTTGCAAATACTTGGTACGTGCGCATTACCCGTGGAATGAGGTTCATGCTGGTCTAGTTAGTGGCAAATGCGTGCGCACTGACTATTTGCGAAGTAGTCTTATGCACAAGCTAGCTTTTTAAACCAAACAGAAACATCGAGTGAAAAACTTTCTGAGAACTTCATTTCAATTCATTGTGCTTTAGCCAAATTTGTAAAATATAGTTCCAGAAAGACCCCTAGGGAGAACCATGACCTAACAACGAAATAGCATTATGGTATTTTAGTTCATTTAGGAATCCTTGACCTAGACTGCAGATATGAGGTCACTTCAACCAAGTACACGCGTGATTTCTACAAGGAACTCTTGGTAGCACTGGTAGCCAGTCTATTCATGGGCTTTGGGATTTTGTTTCTGCTGCTGTGGGTCGGGATTTATGTCTGACCCTAGATGTCTGCGTGTCTATGTCACTGTCTGTCATAAATGGTGAGAACGCTCTAGCAATATTTTTATATAAATTTTCCGCAAAAGTTTGTCTGTTGATTTTACGCTAATTTGATGGATTCAGTATTGGACAGAAGTCACAGAACAAACCAACTGTACATAGTCTGGGCTGGGCTAATCAATTGCAATCTGTAATGTCAAGAATTTGCAAAGAATCCAAATTGTAATCATCGAGAGTAATGCCGAATGATTTTCAAATGAAATAGCTTCTTTCAGAAGAAAATGAAGGGGGAGGGGTGGAGGTTCAGGTTCAATCATCTTGAAAATACTGGGACGCTAACAATTATTGTTCAATCAAAGTTCATATATTAGTCTTTGCACTTACAGTTTTGTGTGGGGTTTATAAACTGTGTTTTTTGTGGGTCCAACCAGTAACCACTGTCAATTTACTGGAGTACATCATTTCAATTTAAAATACTGTATACAGTCGACTCTCGTTAATACGAGGTCCGCCGGACTGGCCCGTTTTC
>CM021531.1:2760047-2783596 GCA_010994315.2 Pisaster ochraceus
AGAAAAGGGAATAATAGAACAACAATAGCAAGTCCCCACAACTCTGCGTGCAAAGGACTGTGTGCTTTTGTATTCACTGTACGTTAATCATACAGCGTTTTATGTGTCGAATCTATACTGTAACCATATCGCACAATCCATTAAAGATGATTATCCTTGATGGATTAACTGAAATGCAGACAGACCCATGAATGCCCGAGTAATATGGTTGATACTCAAGCCCTCAAATCGTCCACGCATCTGCTGAATGGTGCTGAGAAGCTGCCTAATCTAGTTCGGTTTAATTAACATCACACCAAGGTGGATTTCCGGATGCTGGCCTGAGTGACACGATTAATACTGAAGCCATCAAATTGCCACGCATCTGCTGAAGGATGCTGAGCATTTGCCTTATCTATTCCGCCATAAATAACATTGAACAAAGATGGAGAGGGACACATAGAGGAGGGGGGGGGGGGACACGCTAGATTGAAGTGATGATGCCAAGATGAAGTTAACCTCAATGATGGCCAGGGTCATTTCTTTGCCTGAAAAAGAAGAAGACAAAAACAAAACAATGACAGAAGGAAGTCAGTGAGGATCAATGTGTGTTTTGTGCTATGATCATGATGACAGTCCTTCCCTAACAAATAACATTACCAAATTAAAAGCTCATTTTTTATATATAATGTAACACATGTTTATAAAGGCCATTTAATACTTGTAGGTTACTATATTTAATGCAAATCAAATTATGTAGTTACGTACAAAATGGACCTCAAGTGAAAAAAAAATCAACTTTACAATAAGTAACTTTTATCAAAACAATTGTTTTCAAAAACCAACATCACATTTCAGTCAGTATTACAACCCTGCAGGGAAGAACTGCCTTTCGACAAAGGAGTAATTTTTAAAACGAAAACCAGCGTTACATCATGAAGAGCTTGTTTACCTTGGTGCAGCTTTGATGATGTCATCCACACGTAGAATCATCTCGGCAGCCTCCGACGCACTCTGGAGCACTTGTTTCTTCAATTGGAAAGATTCAATTATGCCTAGCTCGATCATGTCGCCAACTGTTCCATCGTTCATGTCTACAAAAACACAATTTCAGTGATCAATGTATTTTTAAAATTTCAAAGCGTCTCTGAAGTTTTATTATACAAATATTTTATATCTGTATCTGTATAATATAGTTGGCAAAGCAACTCGGGAAATAAAAAAAAAATAGTTTATATATTGGATGCATAAGAGTGCATTCTGCAGAACAATAATAATAATAATAATAATTAAACACACAGTGATTAAACATGTCCCTATGCGTTGTAGAGAAAAAGACAACAAAATGCAAACACAAGATGTACTAGAATATATTGACGCTGAATAATAAAACTATATATAGATTATATTAATTTTGACACAATACTCAGTTTTACAGACAACTATACAGCAGATGCATAGCGATCAGTTCTACAGACACTTTTACGTTCATCAAAAGGATGACAATCGTCCGGGAGGAAATGTGGAACAGAGCTACTCACCGAGTCCCATGGTGTTCTTGCCTTGAGTGTGGTAAGCTCTTAGCTGTGAAACGAGCTGGGCACTGTCATAACCTGCATTATCCGCAATGATGGTTGGCAGCTGTAGACAAATTACACAAAAACAAAAAACAGTCAAAACAAATGAGATGAAACATCCACAGCATTGACGTTAATAACCCAACTATTTATAGTTTTTAGCATTCGCCCTTAACAGTGGTCCGCAGGCAAAACGCCAGCTAAAACACCCGAGGACCAGTCAAAATTCTCTCCAAGTGGTCTGGCTGGCTACATCAGTGTTAAAAAGCATCCATATTCAATGTGAAACATGAGTCCTTAAAAAATCTGGTGGACTAGTGAGACTGCAGCGAACTAGTCCTGCTGGCCAGTCACTAAAAAAAAAAGTTCAGGATAAACCGTGTTTTTCCCCCTTACTGCAAAGTCACATGTGGGAATAAATGAGAGTGACACACAAGGTGGAAATAAAATCCCAAGATCCCCTCAAGTCTAATCTCAGAATGTGGTGACCTTAACATGAATATTCATATTGGTCTTTTTAACTTATGTAAGTACTTTAGGTTGGATCAATAAATCTAATTGCTTTTGTTATTCAAATAAATGGGGTGGTCAAACCTTGGCAAGGGCCCTGGCAAAGGCCTCGATGGCCACTGCCTCCTTCCCAGGGGTCTGTACTGCTAGTTGATTAACGGCATTAGCCATCAGCATTTCTGAACAACCTATTTGTCGGGGGAGGAACGAATCAGAGATGGATCAAATAGAATTCAGTACTTAGAACATGTGTAGAAATGTAAATTTTGTATTAAATGAGAATAATTTAGAAATAATACTTTCAAGTGTTAAAACTTTTAACAATTATCTTTCAACAACAGAAAACATTATAAAGGAGGAAACAAAATATAAAGACAATATTGCAAATCAAGTCACAAAACATAATGAAATGGCATGAATTAAAAAGAGACCTATTAGTAACAGGTGACAATGCAATAAGGAAAACAACCAAACAACAAGATCAACCAAATAGAAGCTACAGAAAGCTTGCAAGTCAAAAACAAAATATGCATTATTAATATCAACGATTCCGTACTTGACATGGATAAATTAATGTGGCTTCTTATAATGTATTTATACAATAATATAGAAATGATTATGATAAAAAAAAAAGAGCACAAACTCAGTTGGAAGGATGGCAGGAAGATTTTCAAAGCATGAACAAGATGTAATTGATTCTCACCTCCACCAAGTACAGTCTTATATGTCTTAGTCGTCTGGGAGAGAACGCATAGAGCATCATGAAGAGATCGCTCCATCTCATCCAAGATCTGCTGTGTTGCTCCACGTAGAACGATGGTACAGGCCTCTCCAAGGGCCACCCCGCCAAAACGGATCAACTTGTCCTCACCTAGTCATTTTCAAGAAAAAGTGACGTACAAAGTTTAGCAAACTTAGATTTATTCAAGTTGTAATGGGGCAGGGGTACAGGCAACTGTATTAAGATTACCGATTACACTCAGCGAATTTATCAAGCAATTTTGTCCGTAAATCTGTATCTATGCATTGTTGCGGGCTGTATTAACAAAAAAGCATTTGCTCACCACCACCACAACAACATTGCTATGCGCATTCTATAGACCATGTGACCTGTGACATCACATGTTTACAAAAGAGCCACAGAGCCTGGACTTTTTGCAGGCACAATTTGTACACAGCCCAAAGGAAGAAAACATTAAACCTTACATGTTATGGACATTGCACAGTCTGATTTTTTATCAAATTTTCTATGGGGTAGATTCTGTGCCAAATCACCTAAAATCCTGAAAAGATTGGCAGGCTCCATCTCAGATTTTGCCTATTTTGCTTCTTTTTAACAATCTGCATAAAGGTGTATTTATTTTAAAGATTTACTTCAAGCAACTCGCTCAATTTTTCCTGAAGTGTCTTTTTCAGATTGTGAAAAAACCCCAAATAATGTTATCAAACTAAATTGAATCAAACAAATTTGTTAATAAATAAAAAAGCAAAAACTTTTATTCACAACCCACCGATAATGATCTCTTCAATGAGATCGCAATGTCCAAGCTTCACCATCTCGGGGTTGTCAAAGGTTGAAACAATTTCACCCCCAGTAACGAGCGCCAGACGCTCAATGCCATCGAAATCTGCATGCTCTATGGCCATCACACCACCATCGGCGAAAAGTTGCTCCGGGTAGTTGTATATAAGTTGCCTGTGAAAAAAACAACAACAACAATTTTCCAATAATTTGTACTGTTAGGCGATGTGAACAAATTAGTTGTTCAACATCTTTCTGTTCAATTGATGCAGGCCAAGAGGGAAGTCCCCCCCCCCAAAAAAAAAAAAAACTTCTCAAATCAGGCAATAAACTGCTCCATCAACCACATCCCTTGCATTCACCATGCATGTAGCACTAGCAAAAACAAGCTGGCACCCAGACTCCCACAAACAAAAACAAAAGGGCAGCCCGGTGCTGAGCAACTGGCAGCGCGTGATGAGCCCCACGCTACTTGCCAGTCTTGGCTTCTAGTCGGCTTTTATTGGTCTGGTTCTGTTATCGATTATCACCGCAACAACTACGAATAATAAAACTGTTGTGTAAACGGTAAATTTATGCTTCTAAATTACAGGGAAAAGTGTTATACTTTAACATTAAAAAAAAGAAGAGGGAGAAAAACAACAATAAAATTAGATCGAGGCATTTTTGCTGATCGGGCAGGGGTGCTGCTCATATTTCTTTTTATACATGGCCCCAGTTAATTTTCCTTTTTATGGGAGCAGGTGCCACCTAAGAAATTGTGTCTCTAAAAATCTACTATAACTTTTTTAGAAGCAAGTTTCAGAGTTGACTTGGCAGGGAAACTGAGTTTGCTTATTCACCTGTTGATGAAGACATTGATGTCATGCTTAAGGATTTTCTGCACTTTCTGTTTCATCTTCTCCTTCTCGGCCAGTTCAATCTCAGCAACTTTGCCCATGCCATCCACGCGAACTCTGGAACCAAACACCTGAAAAATAACAAAGTATGACATTTTAGTCGCTATTGAGACCTAGCTTAACAGCATGGACAATTTCAAGTAACCATGGGTTGTTTCTTTGAATTAAAAAACATCTGTTGATTAATGAATGCCCCTTAAAGTATTCCCACATGAATTGTAAATAAATCTGTAAGCCTTGGGCTAATAGTCACTCCTGGCTGAAGTCAAAAATGTCTTTGACAGATGGCTTCAAACTGCCTGGCAAGTTGGAATTTATTTCATTGACGTCAAAGGCTCTTATCAGATGGTTTAGACTATTTGAAAGGGATTGTGTTCACATGAAAAAAACTGACATGCTATTATGAAACATACTGTTGGAAACAGCACGATGGTGAAAGGGTATGCTTACATCCCGGGGCGTCACCAACTGTTTAATTAAGATGAGTTGTCAATATCACCATAGTGATTTGTATTGTGTGACATCACACTTTGCTTAGCAATCAAGACTGATAAGATCAAGCTTAGCTCTTTGTGAAATAGGCCCCAGCAAAAAAACTTTTAAAAAACAAACTGGTAAACTGACCTTGATTTTATCTGTATCCATTGCCGTGTTTGCGACGAGGATGCGTGCGTTTTCAATCCGCTTCGGCTGATTGACACCGATCTTCTTGTCCAATAGGAATCCAGATTCCAGATACGAGTCGCTCATGTTGCCTCCGAGCTTCTTGATGATCTGGATGGCCTGTAGGTCAGTTTTGCCCTGCACAAACAAACAAGACACAACAACCATCAAAACATTTTTCTTGGAATAAACAATTTATGCTGATGAATCTTTGAATGACTTCGTTGGTGAAATTTGAAACTTTGCATGGAGGGAAAACAGATTCGCAGTAACACAATGTAGTTGTTTCTCTAATGACTTTACAGCGGTGTTACACCTTGATGTTTCAAGCAGTACCCTCCGAGCATTTCACCAGAAAGGCTTCAAGCCAACCTCTAGAAGAGGATCACCACGTATGTTGATCAAAATGTACAGATGTTCCACCAATGGTTCTTTTTCAGAACCGCCACAACTCTTCAGACAGTTTTTGTTTTACATGGTATTACCACAAACCATAGTTTCCAGACAAATAAATGTACACATGCCATAACTGCATAGGCATGAGACAGTATCCATTACTACCCGTGTACGGAAGAGAGCTCATCAACCCTTAAGAAAGTTGGATCACTGAAAGGAAAAGTATACCTTTGGTTTTTTGAAACCATTCGATTGTTTTAATCCTATCAATAAATGTAGATATATACAACAAAACTAACCTATACCATTTTCCTTTCAAAACGTGGTCATGTTTTTGAGATATCGCCGAAAATCTGGAGCGGTTTTGTCCATGCAGGAAGAATAATCCATAAATGGAATACACAATCTAAGAAACGTATCTGACAGTACATTTCTCCGATTCAAATTTGGGGGGATTTAAAAATGATATATTTTTCCATAACCACAATACTTTGAAGTGTCATGATTCTCAAAATGCTTCATCTTCACTAACGATAGCAGCTGTTCTTCTAACCAAGTAAGTTTGTATTGCCATTAATTAAAAGAGTGATTACAAAACTTTTACCTTCCATTTAGAAAAATTGGATCTACAACGACCTCGCTTCCCTTGAAGAAGTTCCTTTTAAACCAAGAGATGATTTTTCAGTATTCATTTTTAGATCATGAGACAGTATCCAGTTCAACCTAGGGCTTGCATAGGTAGGGCAGACAGATTATCAAACCCTGCAAAAGCTGCATCTACAACTACCTTGCCTCCCCTGAGAAAGCCCCTTTGAATCCAAGAGACCATCTTTGAGTTCTCACCTTAAGTCTTAGCACAGCGTCGACACAGAGATTAGCAAACATCTCCCTACCCTGTTGCACAATCTTGGAGCTGAGTGTTGTCATGGCGATGTTGTAGAGATCCTTGCGGAACTTCTCCTTATCAGCACTGTTGTCAAAATACACATGTCAAACATTAGGAGATATGGCTAATAGCGTAACACGTCCATAAATGGAACATTAACAGAGTGACTATGACCTCTAGTGACCTTTCTGTTTATACTTTCCTGAGACAATCTAGTACACTAATCACTCACAGTTTTTTCAAACTAAAGAACTTCCATTTCACCAGTTTAAACGATTCTACCGATTACAACCTAAATTGAGAGTCATAACTAAGGTGCAGGGTACCCACAATCGTCAGTGCAGGCGCTCTATTTTTTGTGTGTGAATATGGAGCCGACACGTAAAGAAGAGCAGATGTCAGCAGACTTTCCAGTGTTTCAAATAGAACACTATACTCAGTCTTGATGGTCCCAAAACCACAGTGAGGCCCACAGCCCTTGTGTGCTGGTGTAGTGTTTTCGGTACACAAAGAAAAGTATATAACAAATTGTAGGGGATTGAAAATAGTGTATTACAAGTTGTAGGGGATTAAGATAAGACACATTCCGACCAACAAAAGGGATGTCATCCATTCTCCCTGGAAAGGGTTTGGGGCTCACAAAGAAAAGAAAGGTCTCATTATTTCTCACTGTTTTGGAAACATATTATTATTTTTTTTTAATGATTATATATGCACTGACCCTACAGGGCTCGAAATTAACACTGGACTACAGGCCTGGGGCCAGTGATTTTAGCATCGGGCCAGTAAACTCACAAATGGACATGCCCGGTGGTCTTGTGTTTTTCAATTCAATATTAAGAGGCTACCTCATTTCTAAAAATTGTTGACTAGGAATCTGATAATAATCTTTCAATTCTCTTTGGTATCGAAGTGCTACACAGATTTTCTTGTAGTGCTCCTTCAACTCATTTTATTCTGGTCTTTTAAAATAAATTCTGGTCCAGTAAAAAATTTTGAGCTACAAGCCCCTGCAGTCTTGTGGGTGTTTCCCCCAAAATCGAGCCCTGGGCCCTAGCCTATGTACCTGTTGTCCATGGCAGCTTGTGTCAGGGCGTTGTCAGCGACTGCCACAGCCTTCCTCCAGCCGGCTATGATGGTCTGGGGGTGCAGCTTCTGTCCAACAAGCTGCTCCGCTTCCTGATGTCATGATGATAAAAAGATGAAAGCAAAATAGACATGACAAGAAGACTTCAACAATCTCACTTAACAGATGGATTGTAGCTCATAATAAAACACCATCAGGGTGTTAATTCTACCAATGCCTGTACTTGTTCACTGAAAAAAGTAAGTAAATATACTTTTTCTTCCCGTCACATTGTAATATTGGTTGCTTTTAAACATTTCACCAAACATCGTCATCACAATAAATTTTGGTTGCGCCATTTTGGGAGTTAATGTACCCGTGTGTTACTGAGTAGTGCGCATTTTAGGCGACGCACGCGTTTACATGCAAACCAGGGCCCAATTTCATAGAGCTGCTAAGCAGACAATATTTCTTATAAAATTTTCTGCTGAGCAAACACAAGCAGGATACCAGTCACAAAAAGTACATATGACATGGTATTTTGGCTGGTAACCTTATTCTGGTAAGCATAACTTTCTTGTGCTTAGCAACTTTTCAGCTCAAATGCAGCTCTATGAAATTGGGCCCATATTTCAACACCCCAAATGGCAGATCCCTGGGCAGACAGTAGAAGTGTGTGACATCAATGCAAGGGGTCAAACTTCAAAAGGTATGCATATTTGAGCATCTCTGCGATAAATATTTACGGTGGCCATTTTGTACCAAGCAGAAGCCACATATAGAAAAAGTCATGGAAATAAACTGGAATTGGATTGGCGGAATCAGTTGCCATGAAGTTACGGATGATTAATGCCGGGAATGTTTCCACAATGACTTACCCTCAACAGCTCACAGGCAAGCACAGTCACAGATGTCGTTCCATCACCGACTTCATCATCTTGCACCTTGCTGATGTCTGTTTTAAAAACAGGAAAGCAAATGTGAGCCTTTCTAGCCACTGCAAACTGTTCATTCAATAACCATTAACCATGAGAGTCAATGCGGACCAAATCGTCTGACAGTAGACTTTATGTAACCTCTGGAGTTAAAGACTCCAATGGGCTTCTGGGAACAATATCCTCAGTGCTAGACAAGTAAATAAGCTATTTATACACCAGACCGACATCAAAAAGTCTGAATTCAGATAAAAGTCTGAAATTTCTCATCTCTGACTTAAGAACTATGAATAACCTCTTCTTTCCTTCTGTAGCCTGTTTCGTGGCCGAGTGGTCTAGAGCATTGAACTCAAGTTCTGATGGCTGAGTCATCAGAGTGTGGTTCAAATCCTGGTCATGACACTTGTGTTCTTGGACAATGCCCTTAACTGTAATTGCTTATCATCACCTAGGAGGAAATTGGCACATGTGAGGGTAGAGATTGTTTATAGTGACTGATTAGCAACATGTATGCCCAGTAGGCTGCCGGTGCTGCATACTCCAAAAGAGACAAGACGGTTTCAGGATTGCTTTTGGTCCAACCAACAGGGGTAGTAATAGTGCAGGGCACTTTGATACGATTTAAAGCACATCATAAATATTAATCTGTGACATTTTTTATTTCACAATTCCTCCAAATAACACATAATCCTGAGACAATTTGTAGGTTTGACCAGCGAGCTGAATGCAGTGAATCCCATCAGGTATAGTAGAAGACTTTCGTTTTTCTGCTGAAGTGCAATGAACCATGTCACATTGTTTATCAACAGAGTGATCATTCGCACTTCTGCGCATTCCCTGGCAGGCAAGCTACTATTATCATTATTATTAATCATGGCTGATTAAAATTCAAACATTTTGCCAAAGGCAAAATTGCATCATATTGTATATAACTGAAGTTGTAAATTTTAAAATGGTAAATTAAAAAAGCAAGTCAACGGATAAACATTTATAATGATTACATTCATACAAAACCAGGAGAACAAATAAACAGCTTGTCTCAGAGCCATCACTCCTTCCAAAAGAGCTTTTCAAACAATTGTAACAGCTTGAATTACTAAGAAATAGTTACTTTATACCACATAATAGCTACTTTTAGCTAAGAAAGATAAAAGCTAGACTTACCAACGAGGATCTTGCCTGCTGGGTTATCAATACCAATCGATCTCAAAATGGTGGCTCCGTCATTAGTCACTGTCAGAGGGCTGTTAGGATTGGTCGACTGAAGAATCTTGTCCTGAACCATGATAAAAAGAACCATTTAACAGAATTTTCGTTACATCATGCACAGGAATGTACTAAAACAAAAAATAAATAGTCTCATGCTATCGTCAATCATTGAATAAACCAAATTAAAACTCTCACAGAATAGACTGTTCGAAATGTCAAGACAAATTTCTCAAGTCCGGTTCTTCTCAGAACCAACACTTCTCACAAGACAAATCCATCACACGCTAGCTTGTCTTTTTGCAAAGCTTCCAATCTTACTTTGTTTTCAAGTGAATTGACCAACAATTTGAAACCATTCCACTGCACGCACAGGTTGTGTATGGTGCATCCCGACACCTCATTCTCGTAAAGGCAAGGCAGTTTTTCCTTGGTTAAGGGCATCAAGGAAATGACTTCATTCATCTTGCGTAGCAAAATACTTAAGACTCAACATGTTTTGTACACAATGCTACTGCTGAGTAGCGAATTATGATTCGTGAGTAGCCACCGAGACATTTTGTGTTGCATTTTGCTGTACAAGGGAAATCGTTCACTGGGCACCTCTATGAGAGAAAATTAAATTTGTAAAGGAACATTTCAATGGGCACCGAGGCAATGACCAGGAAGTATCAGGCTTTATGGTACAACAAGCATCTTTTTTTATAAGTATTTGTTATACAAATCATGCTAAGCAAAAGTACAGGTTACCAGCCAAAATGCTATGTGATAGATAGTGGATGATTCCCTGGTACTTTGTGCTAAGCAGACAAATGTGTAATTGTTTAACAGTTTTACAAAGCCTGTATGGTATGAATCTCACCATTCCCTTTGGCCCCAATGTACTCTTGATGAGATCACCGATGGCTATGGCTCCAACAAACGATGACAGACGGGCCGTCTCTGCTTTCTCCTCTTCTGCATTTTGCTTCAGGATTTGAACTGGCGAAAACTAAAAATAACAGACAATATATGAACAAAATTAAAAGACATCTCATTATCACAGGGGTGAGGATCATTGCCGACAAAAAGGTGTAAAAGTAGAATTCAAATTTTGGGGAATGCTGAGCTTATTTCCACCTTTTCACTTTTGTTTTTGGTGTCATCTTGATGGTGTCATTTTACATCTTTCCTCCCATGAATTTCCTTTCAGGAAGTTCTGGCCTACTTTGCTTATCCCGAACTGGGCCTTGTTGATCATCTTCTGTAGGGTTGCAGCATGAGACTGCTGTTGCTTGGCATCGATAGTAGCAAAAACCTGTTCCCACGGTATGTTAGTGCTACAGCACGACTCTGCCTCCTGTTCAACTTGGTCAGTTGGATTATGGAATTTCTCGCCAGGGAGGTAAACTTCTAACTGTCACCACATTACATTACATATATCTCATTGGAGAAGTCCTGTCAGAACCTGTGCACACTTGTTATCCTGCCGGGTTGATACGGTGAGTGTGTCGTACTTTTGATCTTTCTTTACCTCGGTGTTAAAAATTGTGGTCTGGAATCCTAGGGCAAGGTCACTGGCATTTGCAAATTCTAATGTTTCAAGCACCTATCAAGTATCGAGAAATGATGGATTTATTCCTAGCCAACGCATCCAGGGGTCTGATATGTATTTGTCAGCTGAACCCAGAGCCCGCAACATGGGCATTAGGGTACCATCAGCAAGTGCGTTGTATACCGCAGGGTGCAGATCATTCCTAGGTTTCATAACCTTGTTGAAAAACTCCTACATATGTTCTTCATATGGATAAATTAGCCCTGCATCCACAAACAAAACTTGACCTCAGAAAGCTAAATCTTGACCTTAAAATTGCCATTTGGAGATCTTTGCCGTAGATGTCACAGAAAATTTGAACAATATCTTTCCACGTAGCAGATCCGGCACATTTTTGCTTCGTAGACAGTTTCATCCATGTTTCACAGATGATGGCATTGGTGACGACGTCAGGGGAAATTATGACAAATCAAATCAAGAGGAATCTTGCACCAGACTAGAACAAGTGTGACGAACTTGCTATAGGATGGGTGGGTGCGCTTGCGTGCAAGTATTCATAAACGGAGTCGGACCAGAAAGTTACAACGGAGCCGTCAATTTTCATTTTTTCTCCAAATAATGTCATCCACATTTAAAACTACAATTCTGAACCCAGCAGGCTGGGAGTTCCAGACGCAAGGAATATGTGAATGAAGTTTCAGCTTCATCCATCAGGTGTAAATATGAAAAAAGCTTGTTATAAATTTGTTCGCAATCCGCCAATGGACAGAATGGTACAGGACCTTTTTTTATACCCTGGACTCCAGCACATTGTTCGCAACGGAGGAGTCCAACCTGGGCTAGGCCCACCAATGAGTTGACTGAATTGTAACTTTACTGTAGTGTTTATTTCAAATTTAAAAAAAACATTTTAAAAATCAAAATGCTTTTTGGTTTTTTTTTATTTTTATTTTTTTTTTAAATAAAAAAACTATATATATAATTTTTTGGTATCCATTTGTATTCTGAAATGGTTCAAAATTAACAATTCATTGACTTATATTTCATAAAGAATATTCAATAGAACTTATAAATAACACATAAGAAACTTCGACTTCTCATTTGTCCGGTTACCGGGCAACACTACAGTACTACTGCTAGCTAAGTCATGTCGGTTATATTCACATTATCCCGTATGAAGAATTCACCTTTTACTAAATATCCATTGCAAGCTTTTATAAAAACACTAAATCAAGGAATATCACAATAAACTACTTACCATTTTTGCAAAATGTGTGGATGAAAATTTGATCAGAAATTCACGCCCTAATCACTTAATATTTGGACGTTTCTGGAAGCTTTCTTCTTTGACCGACTAGTGTGTGCACATGTGCATTCAATGCGCATGCGGTGCAAGTCATCAGAGCACACTAATCGATTCTTGTTTTCTTCGATTTTGTAAGCTCAAATAATATCGTCATCGATATAGTATCGGGATAGCGGAATATTACAATTTAAATATTTCTCAGTGAGATTTTAAAATATTCACCCAGTCAATCACCATTTTAAATTAGTACGTTCTTTTAATCACGGGAAATTCGACTCTTCAAATGGGGTTCGGAGCCATGAAAAAAGAGGAAAACATTTGTCAACTCTTCAGTATTCGTTAAAAATAAAATCGATATGTTTTTATCATCAATGACGAGAAAACGAGACACAAGCGGGCGCCCTTCATACGATCGAAAAAACAAAACGAGCGTTGTTACGTCACAAGAGGGCGTACTTAAAACCGCGCGCCGCTTAAAGTTTTGTCATGTTTGTAAACAAAACAGCATGTTGGCATGTGGTTGTGAATGTTGTAGATCATTTATTGCTATAGTTATCAAACAAACTACATTGTTTCTTTTTTGTAGGTCAAAACTGAGGTAAGTGTAATGGAAAATAGTATGATCAAGAGAAGAAAAATTACCAGAATATGTATCTGTACATTTTTTCCGGACGGTATGGTCAAATATTTTTCTTTTTATTTACGTCAGAATTACTTTAGCCCAGCCTATAGAGTTACAACTTACAAGATGGCCTTGATCGATGCCAAGTTCCAGTCATGGGCTACCATCAAGGAAAACGTGCAAACTGTTGTCCGAACTTCGGATCCACAAGATGCGTGTGTAACAATTCCTTACGGTATACAGGTATGGAAATCTTGCTTGTAATTGTAAACTTGGGTCAATGAAAAGCCCACCAGTCCTTTTCTAATTCTAAATCGAATTGAATATATTACATGTTATTATTTTGTTTTGCCGTTTAAATTGATAACTATGTGTTTGACTAATCATTAAATTTGTTTTAAAAAATTTGCCAAATTGTTTTTTTTTTCTTCATTTGATACCAAATAGCTGTATCACAGCATGCATCACCCTCATGTGGTGCGTTGTTTAGCTTTCTACCACTCCACTGCTGGTGACATCTACGTTACACACATTGACACTGGAGCTTGCAATGAGATCTATGTCTGGACCATCAGTAGTTTAGATGAAAACATCGCCAAGTGTATCAAGTGAGTGGTTATGACTTCAAGTTCATTTTGGTTGCTTTAAATTTGAAACTCCTTGGCTTGATTTCACAAAACGCTAGGATTCATCTTGAAAAGTGAGTTGTCAGTAGCCATTGTTATTGTGACATCACACTTTGCTTAGCAACTAAGATCGATATGCATCTTAAGATCAATTTTAGCTCTTTTAGCTCTCTGTGAAATCCAGTCCTTTGGATAAACACCAAAGTTTTAGCAAATTTGGCCTTCTTAGGAGTTGACCTTAATTTGATTATGAGTTTTCTCTTTATGTCCGGCCCTAAACAGTTTAGAGCATCAATGAACATTTTGACCTAAATTTGAGTGCAATCATTAATAGGAAGATAGCAAAGAGTGATGGGTGTCTCCAAGTCTAAGCATTAAGACACAGGTGTTATGTAAGAGGTCATCCATTACCAAAACGCAAAGGGCAATATCTAGAGGTCAACTATAGGATCTCAATGCTAAATTCATCAGGAAAAGTTCAATGTGGTAAATAAACACAAAGTTTTTTAATCAAAGAAATTCTTTTCAGAAACTGTCTTGTTCTTTTATATAATTTCATGTTTCAATGGGTGAGTAATTTATAAATATCTTTTGATTGTGTATTTGGTTTTTGTTTTTGTTTTTCAGGTTTCCAATTAAAGCTGCTATATCCAGATTGATATACATACCTCATCACAGGGTAAACAACTTCTGTTCCTCGTGTGAATTACATAATTACAATGTCATAATTAAAAGAATTAAGATTACTTTTACATCTTGTTTTATGTGATAGAAAACAAGGTTATTACAAGTCATTTGTCTAAAGAGGAATTCATAATGCATCAATCACATCTGATCACAAATTAAAAATTATGATCCATTCATTTGTTGCAACATGATTTCTTGGTTATTACTAAACCGTTTTCTCCCATGTGACACCCAAGGTTGTAGAAAAGAATGAGTGGCCTATTGCGTCCACACCCTTAAACATTACTCCTTGGGTCAACTTGCCTACGGGTGACCTCAGTCCTCAAATATCCTCTTCTCCTATCTCTTTCAACACCAACATGTTCAGACTTGGATAAGACTGATGGAGTACCTGACCCAGAGATAAGCAATAGATATTTGGCCCAGTCCTTTTAAATCCGTCATTTCGGCATAGAGAATGTAGAGGGATTTGAAAGGGAAAATGACAGCTTGATCTTGTGGTGTATAGATTTGTTTTTATTTTGGTTGTACTTTAGGCGTTTGTTGGATTTTGTAACGATATGACGTTACGCACGTTTAGCGATCTGATACATCACTGTGCTGAGTTGACTCAAGTCACATGTCTCTCCACCGTTCTATGGTAAGAAAAGACGCCCTCAATCCACCTTTAATTTCACATCATCTCAGAAATGGTTACATTGGAATATTTTACAATTGTTTTCTTTATTTAACTTTTTCTTAAGTATAAGTTAAATATCATCACTTTCACAGCTCTTCATGAACTATCTCCAGGCTATTTAACTGATCTTCTGCATAAATATATTCCTGTTCGTCCTCTCCGGTTGGCTGGCCGATTCTTACCGAAGCAAACTACTGGTTCTACCAAATTCTATGGTCAAAGAGACTTCAACTTTCATGGCACCTTCATTATGGAATGACTTACCAGTTCATATACATTAAGCTGACTCTGTTCTGATTTTCAGGGGACTTTTAAAGACTCACTTGTTTGAATCTACATTTTTGTAACAAACTGCTTCATATATTTCATATGTTTTGTGTTGCGCATAGAGGCTCCTGCACTACACAAAGTTCTTGAATTATTATTATCATCTAATTTTCTTTTTGCAACACTCTCTTTCCCTACATTTTGAATTAATCTTTTGTTTCCACATGTTCATCATTTTCGATGGTCAGTATGGCGTACAACGAGTGCAACGATGAGCTAATTACAGGAGGGCACGGCGTCCTTCAAACCTGGAAAATGACTCACATTGAGGTTGGTTGTTGTTTTTACTGAGCAAGAGCATGGAGGTAGAATTAGACAAAACCAGGCTGGCTACATACAAGTTTACAATACCCGATTCAACTAGCCCTAAAAATTACAACTATTCTCTGATAAAAAGATGATATCAACACAAAACATTACCCACAGAGAGCTCTAGGGCATCATCCCTCCCAAGTGAAGCAGTATCCAGAGCATGGCCAGACCCATGCTCCCTACAAAATAGAGAGAAATACCTACAGAGAATAAAAGTGCTCTCTCTTGCCAGCCTGGTGTTGACCTCTTGCCCTTCACATAACTAAATGGGTTTGGCTTTTTGTATTATGTGCTATTGACTGGAGGATTAGAATCAATTCAAGTGCAGGAGATCATTTCAGATTTTAAATGTCATTGTCTGATCATATGGATTTTGCTGTAGTATTTTAGCGAATGCCTGTTTTTTTTTAATTAGAGGGCTGGCCTCCTGCCCGTGCCTCTACATTAATATAATCAACCTGTATATATTGCAGTATTGTTTGATTCTGTTTTCAATAATAAAAAAGGTATATTTAAACCGAGTTAAAAAAAACTGAAAAAACAAGGTAACTGTTGTTCTTTATTTGAAGATTGTACTCGATTACTTTTGGCTATTCAGCTTCGGGATCCCTTGACTCCGGGTCGTCCAATGGAATGTCAGATCACTCCTAACGACTGGGTGCGTGATCTTCAGATAGACAAGAAACATCGACAGCTCGTGGTCTTGTGCGACGAGGGGGTATGCATTATTGACTATCAGACCAACAAACAGGTGTTCTTCATCCGCAATTGGCATGAGACGGCCCTGACGAGGTAAGGTGCCCCACTACAGGAGGGGGTTTCACTTCCACTGGATGTCTGACCCTCATTGTGATCTAATTTATTTTAATGATTTATAGTTAACAATTGTTGTGCAGTTGTGAAACTCAATCCATTAACAGTGACCATTCTACCTTGGTCACTATAACCCACAGGACTAAAAAATATCCAATATATTCAAAGTCACTCTTCCAGGGGTTATGATGATCGAGCAAGGCTTTCTGGGGGGGGAAAAAATGGAGCAGCGAGATCATACACCACTGGGAATGAGGTTGTGGGGAATAGAATCTCATCCTGTTATTCTACTTCACTTTTTTTTCAGCTGCGTTTTCTATCGTCGTTTTGAATACTTCATAACGGCAGCCATGGATGGATCCATTAAAGTATGGAATGCTGTTGTGTACAGTCAGGTGCACGAGTTCATCGGTCATTATGACTGTGTCACAGGTGAGGAAACTGTTTTAAAGGTGACTGCTCCATGTTCCGACAACTCTTATGTTCTGATAACCCTTGCTGATCTTCACTCTAGGGTTAGGGGTTAGGGGTTAGGGGTTAGGGTTAGGACAACACTTCAGGGGTATCGAAACATAGGTGTGTAAGCTTTTTCAATGTGGTACTTATTTTTTATGAGGGTCGTTGTAACGATCAGAAGCAACACCCACCCTGTGTGTATTTGTTATTTAAATTTATTGATCACAAAATATTCAACAGCCTGTAATGCGCCCTCGTCTTTTGAACAGTAAATCTACCTAATTGGAATTGAAAATCACACAACGAGAAGAGCAAGACTACGTATGCGTATTTTAGGCTCCAAGGAATATTTTATTTATTCATTTATTATTATTATTAAAAGTTTATTAGAAATCACAACTAAATGGCTGAATTGAGCGATTAAAAAGGAATTTACCAAATACATTTACATGAAGCATCAAGAGCCTGATATTCGCCCATAGGACATTAATTAATGGTCACTAAAGGTGGGGGTGGGGCTAAAAGAAAAGGGGAGGGGAACAGAAACAGGACAAAAGAAAACTTTCCTTATTTGATGTGTACACAACTTGTTTTGAGGGCACTGCCAATTAGTAAAAAGTAACTTCTAAAATATAACAAGAGGTCGACAGCTTACTTGAAATAAAGATTTACCTGTAAATTGTAACCTGTATTAAGTTTGTTTCTCGTCTGGTGAAGGTCTGGTGATGCACCCTACTGATCCATTGCTGATCTCAAGCTCAAAGGATGGGACCATCAGAATGTGGCGCTTAGATACCTTTGAACTGGTGAGAAAAAGAAAGAAACAGATCACGAAGAGAGTTTTTCTTAAAGAGATAGAGGACTAGACTGAACACACACACAATACTTGACCCAATTTGATAGAGTCGTTTTGCTTTTACCGTTTACCAGCCACAAACAACAACTTATCTCATTGTACTTTGGCTGGTAACTTGTCTCTGCTAAGTAATCATTGTGTGTTCTAAGCATGTTGGTATGATGACACAAATACAGAATACTGCATTAAAGCAGATGACGTTGGTATCCAGGTATGCAGCCCCGCACGAAGCAAATTAGACAAAGGAACTATTGTTGGTTTCATTGTCTTGATAATACTTTTATCTTCAGACGCAAAGGCTGGATGTGGGAGAGAAGATTCTTGGCATGCGGATAGCCAATCAAAATCAGTTATACTACCACACCCTCCATGACGTCAAAGTCTACAACTTCAATCAGGTAATATCTCTCCAAATATTTCTTATTTTCCATTTTCTTCGGTGCAAAATCAAGAAAGTAGTTTGAGGAGGAAAAACATGTATAATAGTGCAACTTTTTTTTTTTCAGTTCTACTCATTCTTTGTTAGCATGGTAGATGTGGTGAACAATTGCCCGAAGACATGAACAAAAATTTCAGGTGAAAGTTTTGAATCACCATATTTTGTTTGTTGTCTGTTTGTTGTAGTTCCACCATATCTTCACTCCAGTGCAGTCTTGCATTCACAAACTGGCGAAAGTCAAAACAAAATCGGCACCTACGAGAATTCTATGCGCAGCAGAGGTTTGTATTTTGTGTTTTAATCCAATTCTCTTTCAAAAAACTGCTCTTAAATCCTGATGAATTCCCTGGTTGTTTTGCTACCATCCTGTGTTCTACTACGTCATCTCTCAACAACTGGATTCCTTGTTGTATCTTGCCTGTGTGCAAAACTAGGTTTATTTGGCTATTGCAGTTTGGAATCGGTCACACTCAAGCAAAACCAGCCGTGGATATAAGGCTGTGTTTGAATTGGCAGCTACAGCTATGGCTACGGCTGGTTAGCCGCATCATCATGCGTTGAAGTATAGGACATCCTTAGCAACACTCTTAGCAACAGTCGCAGCTGTAGTTGTAGCCGCCAATTGGGAGGTGGCCTACTTTTGTGAGAGTTTGGAGAAGTACAGACTTCTATCAGAATTCAGACTTTTTCATGTCTGCCTGGCAAAAAAATAACTGTTATTTCTTTAGATATATAGAAAACCTTTGCTCCGATCTACTTTGTTAATACTGAGGACACTGTTCACCAAAGCTCCTAGGAATCTATAACTCCGAGGGTCATCAAACGGTGGAAATAATGCCATCATTTCAACGTACCTCTACAATGTTGATCCGAGTTTCAGAACTTTTCATCAGCAACGACTCTCACACCCGGCAGTAGCTGGACACGGACCGAGGCTACCTGCAGACACACATTATTTATGAGTGCTTAGTCAATTCAACGCATCAAATTATTTGATGACATTTTTCTTTCCTAGGATGGTGGTGTTCGTCTCATCTCAGCTGTGTCTGGGACCATATTGACAATCATTTACCCAATGGCGACTTACCAGGTGAGATCACTCACCTTCATAAAACTGTAATATTTCATACACTCTCCTTAAATATGAAAGATATAAGAACTGAACAGTTACTCATCCTTTTACCAGAGATTGGAGATTGTAAACTTGTGCTGTGATAAGTAATGACAGTTTATATTCAAAGACACATTTAGCATAAATCATAATCCACTTTTTAACAGATGTAATAAATGCATCAGGATAAAGATTAGTATTTGTGGTTTTACCACACACTGATGTGTGACAAGCACTGTTTACTCAGTGCTTCCCCTCCCCTAGTCCTGCAAACAAACAAACCCACAGGCATACTACTCCGGTGGGATTCGAACCCATGACTCTGCACTTCAGAACAGATATATCTAAACCACTCAATCACAGACGTGCCAGGTGACTTAAGGCCAGTTCAAATCCTGCAATAAGCATCAGTAACCACAAACAATCTACTTTGTTAATCTACTTTTCTTTTCTTTTTTATTTACAAACAACAATTCCTATTTTGAGCCTCACAATCTAAAACCAGTCTATGTTTTTCTTGATTTACTCCTGGCAATGGTGATTTCCTTTGACAGGTTCTAACTGACCTCGTGTATGACCCTAAACACGATGTAATCTACACAGTCATGGCAACCGGTGATGTCTTAGTGTTTGAGAGTGGCACTAATCCATGTACAGCTAAACAGTTGTGGGTACCAGGCCTTCCTGATGAATGTGTGTTATGTCTGGCTCTGGTCAAATTGGTGAGTTTATGGAATTCTGGTTACCTGTTTCTGCTATGCAAGACTTTTCTGTGCTTAGCAAGTTTGTTGTGCTTACTGGCTATATAAAATTGGGCCTAGGTTGCTACAGGGAAATGTCAAGACACTAATAGCAGTAAAACTAAAATTAATCCAATATGGCAGCTTCCCTTTTATTTATCTCTGGTAATGAAATCAAGGCCTCTGTAAAAGTGGCTTGGACAACCAGAAGAAACCAGGCCAAAAAATTACACGTAGGACACAGAGACTGTGGCTTCTGTTGCCCCATACCTTGGTCTTGGTGTCCCATCAAAATTTCCCATGGACGTTAAGATTTTCTAATGGAAGTGCCCTTTGCAAAATGAAAATGGCCTTGCCCTCTCAAAGATGAAATTCCAGGTCTGAGAAACCTGCAAAGCTAGCAAAGAAGATGAGGAAATGTTGAGTTCAACTTGACGAGGGAGGAAGACCCAATGTACACGGAAACCCATGTGTTATCAGAAAGGGAAATGTTGGCAGCTGGGCATTAGGCAGGAACAGTGTGTATGTACTCGATCCGATCCACTAAGCGAAAGTAGTAGTCCCGGCCAATTTCCTACCATCCGCCCAGGTAGTAGCTAATAAGCTGGACAGTTTTTTTCAGAACTAAGTAGTCTCCCGAAGCAGTCTCCCGAATTCCAAAATCTACTCCGCGGCAGTAGAATAAAAAGCAAGATCTAGTTCCCTAAGAACAAATCTACACAGCTAGTAGACATACACATGGTGTTTATTATTTGATGGCAGGACTGTGCACTTGGTAAGGAGGAATCCTCCAGCGAGTCCTTGATCTTTGCCGGACTCAACAGCGGTCAGATCATTCTCCTTGAGGCTCAGCATCACTTCATGAAGATACCGGTCAAGGCACACCTCGGTAACGTCACCGTGCTGGAAACATCTCATGGGTGTTGTGACGGAGAGAATAATGGCGTCGGAGGAGCTGATCGGTTACTGTCATGCGGCTCAGACAAGGTACAATGAAAGAAACTCCAAGTATATCAACATAATTATTAGCAAAGTAGAGTGAAGGTTTTTGAAAGCGTTATTCATTCTAAACACAAAGCTTCCAAGAGAGTTTCATTCCAAGTTCCATTAACTGCTGTGTAGAATATTGGTAACATTGACAACAAATTTCTTTGACAAATTTGCAAATAACTTACATGGTATTAGGGTGAAAAAATTCCCTTGAAATTTGACCAGTGAACTTTACGTTTATCTTGTAGTGATTTTCTCTTTTCATCAATTAGATTGTTTGTGTGTGGGCCATTGAACTGTCCGGAACAAAGAACTTGAAAGTAAATCTGACGTGTATGAAAATGGTAAGACAAAAAAAAACATCAGTCTGAAAAACAAAATGGATCAACCCTCACAGGTACCCATTTACTCCTGGTTGATGAGAAGCAATTATGTAGTAAAGTGTCTTGCCCAAGAACACAAAGTGACATGACCAGGATTCAAACCCGCACTCTGATGACTCTGCCATCAGAACTTGAGTTTGATGCACTAGACCACTCAACCCTGACATGCTTGGCCCTGACACACAGCCACGACGAGTTCGGCCATGACACATTCGACCCCGACAGGCTTGGCCACAACACTCTCGGCCATGACACACTCCTTTAAGCAAGTCGAAATTGTCTTCATGTTCCCTGTCTATTTCGTCTCTTACTCCGTCATTGCAGATCACATGTTCTCTTTGTCCATCTCATGTGTCCATGCTACAAAACTCGCTGTGTATAGTTCTACCTAACAAGTGAGTACTGGTTCTCTTACAACAAAGCTCACGTAGTTTAGCATAAGTTGGCTAACCTGCTAAGTCGGCAAGCTAACTTGCCTGCAGATTCTCTAAGCAGGGCCCAATGTCATGACTCTGCTTACCATAAGTAAAGAATCGGTGCTTACAGCAGCAGGGAATTCTGCGCTTCCATCAAGCACATTTCATGGGTTAGCAGGGAATATTTGCTTATGCACGTGCGTACTGGAGGTTACTAGGTATTCTTCGCTTACACAGCTTGCACAGAAATTCGACGCTTACCCTGTAAGCAAAGAATGGTGATCGCTAGTGCAGAATTTGGCATAAGCAGAGCCGTGAAATTGGGTGATACAAAACCAGATACCCATTTTGAACACACATACCAAATCTTCTCGATTTTTATAAAAAATACACTTTTACCTTTGTAAATTTTTCATCTTTTGTAATCACAAAAATGTATTTACCTGTAAACAGCGTTATGAAATAGCTCCCTGATGAAGTCATGAAGCAATCTTGCCCATCATCCTTGTTTGTTTGTACCCTAGTGTTATCCACGTGTGTGAGCTTCTTGATACGACTGAAGAGACTGCAGGAGAAAAGGACGAGGAGCACTGTAAAACATCTAAGAAGCTGAAAAGCGCTAAGTTGCATACACATCTCAAAGAGCACAACCACACCAAGATGGTTAGTGAAACGACTGAAAGAACTGTTTGGTTAAGAAATCAAAAATTGTTCCTTTATAAAGACCTTATGCACATGATGTCATTGGAGTAGTGCCTTTGGCTAGAGGTCAAATGAAGGTTGCTCATTGGCCCATCCTGTGGGTCGCGCGTACATAAATTTTGATTTTTCCATTGTTTTATTTCACTGCTTGGCTGATGTGACTGTACTTCAGGGTGTCTTTTTTAGATGATTTACAGATAAAATTGTTCTCCTTTGTGATAGATTTGGTGTTATATTTCTTGCCTCTCTCAAGTGTTTCCTATCTGTGTTTTGTCTTTAGGTGACTGCCTTATGTAGCTGTCCATCACTTGGTATCTTTGCATCCACCAGCAGTGACGGGTCAGTCAAGGTAAGTTGAGACTTTCTCTCGCCAACCTTCCAATCCGGGTCAAATATTATCACTGGTAACAACAGTCTCTGGAACTGTGTATATCAAGTGAGTCCCATGACATGACCAGGTACCAGAAGTACTAGACACATCATACTCTAGTGCCGTTAGGACATGCATTGGTGTCAACCCTCTGTCTTAGAGGTGAAATGATGTTAACTCAAATGGAAACACTTGGCTCTTGTTCAATAGACACAATTGGTGATCGGAATCAATTCAATTCAATTCAATTCAATGGACATTTATTTTTCATGTCGACAATGACAATTAAGCAAACACTTGAAAACAAATAACAATGAGTATAATAATGAAGGATGGATGCCAGATAATTTAACAGGAATACAATGTATATAAATTTAAAAGATAATAACTAGTGAAATTAACGTGCTAGTCAACATGCAGGGAAAAAGGTTAAGCATAATGCTTTTGTGCATTTCCCTGAGACACACAAGGACTTGGACACAAGGACAAAACAACAAAACAAAACAAAGAAACAAAAAACAAACAATGGCACGGACCAGAC
>CM021531.1:2784596-2797383 GCA_010994315.2 Pisaster ochraceus
GAGGTTATTCCAGAATAGGGTACCCCGAGATACAATGTTGTTTTTTGAAAACGTAGTTCGGTTAAATTTTGTATACAAATCACCTTTGGATACTGCACGAGTTGAATAAGTATGGATTGACGTTACTCATAGTGGGTATACAATGTAAACAAACCAAGCAAGCAACGCGCAGTGTGGACTGCTTCTCACCTTACGGCAGAAGCGCTCGGAAGCAGCCATGTGTTTTCATGCACACTGCACGTCGCTTACTTGGTTTGCGTCACCTGACTCCAGTCGCCGATTGTGTCTATTTAAAAGGATGTCCAAAGTGACTCTACAGCCTTCCGCAACTGAGAAGTGTCTAATGCAGAATTGATTTTTCTGTTTCTTGATAGTTGTGGGATCTGACCAATACCTTGGTGAGGGAGTTATGCTTTGATCCGTCACTACGTAGTGTCTGCTTTGCCAACGATAGAGGAGATCTGCTCGTTGGCTTTCAAAACCATGTCAGGTAAAAATTAAACCACACCAGGCCATCTCGCTATTGATTCTACATTGATTGAAGACAAAGTACAGGAGTGAATTCTGCTTGCCCGAGAGTTGCAAGCGTTAGCCAAAAGTTTGCATACAATTTTTGGTGGAACGAGTTGTGTGTTGCCAACTTTAGAAAATGGAATTCTAAGGTGTACGCTGTCGCTTTGAAAATGGCCTTACAATTTTAAGACGGTAGAAAGTCAAGTAGATGAAAATAATTAGAACAGATTTTTCAGTGGTGGGTAATTGGAATAAGTAGCTGGCGGTGAAGCTTCTGTTTGACAGAGGGCCGCCTTAATGACATCGGTTGTGTCAGTTTTGTGCTCATGAAATCAGTTTCACTGAGTGCCAATATTTTCTATATGCTATCGCAAAACAGAATGCAGCCCCAGGCAGTATTAGGAGATCACCATCAGAGACACTTCCCAGGTTGTATTGTGAACCTGGCTGCCCATAAGGCAAAGATATTGACAAATAGGGAGACCGCCAACATATGGCTAGATAAGAAGGTATAGAGCACCAGCCTAAATCCAGAGGGTCATAAGCTCAAATCCCGGTACTCTAGTCAAATTTTCTTTTTTAAACCCCGAATTGATTGAAATTTACCCAGTCTGTTTCCCTTGTGGTTTGTTACTTGGTATAAAAAAATGGAGTAGTTTCAATCTGAAAACTCAATATCATAGTATCAGGTCAAATCCCAATTGGCGTCTACAGCTATGGCTATACGATTGTTGCTAAGGGTGTAACTAGCCGTAGCCGTAGCTGTAGCTGTAGCCACCAATTCAGACACAGCCTCAATCCTCAAGGGAAATATTTCCTTTGTCTACAGCTACGTCAGCATCTGTACCTACCTGCCTCTGTCTTACATGGAGAAAGTCATCCAGATGGACTTTGAGGATGAGGAAATAGAAGAGCCAGTCAGATTCAACCCTGACCTCCAACTCTGGTAACTGCACTTCTTTGTATTCCATTCTTACTGCGATAATACATCAAGTCCACCTGCAACTTCATAAAGCTGTTTAAACAGAAAATACTGCTTAGTGACTTCATTTTCACCCTCAAACAAAGATTTGACAAAATAGAGAAACTGACAACATTAGGGCTAAATGGCTCAATTGGTAGATTGCTGGCATGTTAATTCGAAGGTCGCAGGTTCAAATCCCAATCAATTCAATTTTTTGTTGTTCATCCCAAAATTTACTCCTTTTTTTCGCATACAAATAGCAGAACACCAGTTACTGTGCACTTGATATAGTTTATTCACACAGGATTCAGGTTATATATATAGGCCACGAATTAGTGACTTGCTTTTCGTTTTTTGTTTTTATAATTAATTTTTTGCATAGGTTTAATATCTCCAGCTTGCCTACTTTCCCAACGGACATCATCCTCCGACGTCATATGCAACAATCCATGGATCATCTGCAAAAGCATCTCCAGAGTATAGCGCCCCCTATGGACAGGGGAGACAGTGAGGTTATTTCAACCTCGCCCTCAGGTTAGTACGAGTCTTGAGTCTTGTAAACCGTTAAATGGTGCGAAGTAAATAAATCGGTCTTATATTTCAAACCTAGCTCCACGTACCTTGAAGAAAAAAATAATGAGCACTTAGAGACGCCCTCGGGAGTGATAAAGCGCTAACAAGAACTGCGGATTATTATTATTAATGTCAGGAGAGCCCGAGGCTGCATCCGTCCCCTCGGTGAGACAATGCCAGACAAAGCACCATGCTCGATTCAGCATCTTCAAACCGTCAATCATCAAGGGTGTTGTAATACCAAAGACCCCACCAGACGGCGCTGTTAAATCTCAGAAGACAGAGAGGGAAGCTTCTCCACAAGTCAAAGGTAAGAGCTCTTTGTTGAAATCTAACTAAATGTTTTTGTTGCATTAAAAAAAAAAATGTAGTTACCTTTGTGCAATGAATATCAGTAGTTTTAAGATTTAAAGTGCAATTTTTTATTTTTGTTTAAAGTTTTAATGAGGATAGCACTTCGCATTTATGACGCCACTTTTGCTCAAAATACCCAGCTATCAGACAAACATTCCACCACCACTCCCGCGATCACCGCTTTATCGACACGCCAAAATGCACAGGTAGCATATAGTGAGTACACAGGAGTTAACATAAAACTTGGACATGCTAACGCGCATATGTTAGTGATATTAAACACATTTGTTTGAGATACCGGTACATACATGACATAGCTTCTACTTTTAGCATTAGTGCGGAGTGCTATTGACAGGGGTCTCAAGCCCACGATTAAAGAGGTGACTGTCAATCATTAAGACAAGGAACTAGACTTACATCGGCTTCAGTTTGTGTGAAATATCCCAGGGTTCGTTTTTCTAAGTAATGGGTTCTTCTTGTGATCAGATGAAGCCAAGGATGGACCTTCAGCCACTGAGGAGGAGGCTCTGGCACAAGACGGCGAAGAGGATGAGAGCAGAGAGGAGGCGGAGCTTGAGGAACTCTTCAAGGAGGAGGAGGAGGAAGAGGAGGAGTTTAATCCCTGGCCTATAGCACCAGATGGTAAGATGATGGAATCCGATGTACATCTGGGGAGATAAAACAAAAAGTGGAGTTAGTCAAGGCGAGGGGTGAATCTCTCCCATTAAGTGCCCTATACCCACAGGCACTCATTCCATTATTTAGTTTCTTATCTCTAGACTTGTTCAATACGCTGCTGTTTAGCCCAATTAGACATTTATCATGGTGCTGTAAGGCCAGAAGAAGAAAAAAATACAGCAGCGCTGAAACTGCGGTTGCCATGATGTGTACAAAGAATCTGATGAAGGTGACTTGGCTGCTATTTTGAATTTTACAATAACTGTTCCATTCTCATTTGAGCCTGCCAAACTTAGTATAAGGACATAATTTGGGTCTGTGATCCTGACTTGAGCTTGAGCTGTGACATCTACATGGGCCAAGCAACATTTGGGACAACATAATCAAGTTGGTGTGTAGAGAGTGCCTGCAGATTTACTGTATAACTCTACCTCTTTATCGTTCTAGTTTAAGAGGAATTCTTTGCAAGTAATTTACAACACTCCACATCCCATAGCTACTTTTGAACTGATGTTATGTTTCATAGAGCTGCTTACGTTGTGCTTATGCACATCTAATTTGTTTTTCTCTTTTTTTCTCAAAGGCTATATTCCTAATTCAGTGATAAAGAGCATCATGGGATATCATCATACCTTAGCACCAATCCCAGAATCACCGTGGAAACCAAAACCAGTAAGGAAATGTTGTCAATTTTTTGTTAAAATCATTTTGAGTTGAAAAAAGAATGTTTTTTACTAGAGCGGGACTTGAATCTGCAACCTCCAGATTAACGTGCCGGTGCTCGACCAACTGAGCTATCTAGCCCTGATAGCCTGAATATATTTGTTCGGGGAAATAAAAAGTTGCATCCCCTAAAAGGTGATCCCTCTGCTGCCACTTCCCAGGTTATATCATAAACTTGGGTGTGATCCCTGGCTATACAGCAGTTTCAGGTTGAATGGCTTCTGAGTTGAACTGGCACCCCTGACCAAAGGTATTGACAAAATTGGGAGACTGTCAACAGTAGGGCCAGACAGCTCAATCGACACATTAATTAGGAGGTCCCAGGTTCAAGTCTTGCCCCAGTAAATTTGTCTTTGTTCAACCCAAAGTATTTTAAAATTTACCCAGTCGGTTTCCTCAGTATATTGCTCATCTAAATGTTTCCCTCAGTTTATTGCTTAATCTAAATGTCATAGCATAAACAAATTCTGCCCATTTTTTGCAACTTCACTTGCTATACAATTTGGTTTCTTCTCGAAACAGCTTGAATTTATCCTATTTTAAATTTTCTCTTAAACAGATACCTTCTCAGTTTGGCGACACGAAGACACCCACAGAATCAGATTCTTATGTAAGTGAAGAGAAAATGGACATAAAAAACAAAAACCTGTTGATAGTTTTAGTTTTCGGCTTATTTTGATTGTACCAATTAAAGTCACGCTTTGGTTATTTGTGTCTTGAAATGCTGCTTTCTCAAATTTGATAGGTTTTTTTCCTGCCAAATAATGGTTTGAAATAAATTTTGTGTTAAAAAGTAAGTAATTATCCTGCACTTTGTCTTGAATTGTCCTCAGGACAACCATAAGCCGTTTATCTGGGGTCCATCTTCATCTGAAGAGGAGGAGGAACTGGATTATTTATCCTATGAGAGTCTTCAAGACGAAGCCTCGAGGACAAAGTTCTTCCAGGAACTGGGCATGGCCAACATGAGCGATAAGCAACGAAAGAAAACACTGGCAAAAATGCAGTTGTCTGGAATGGGTGAGTATATGGTCAGGCTGGACTTGGCGGCTACGGCTGTTGCTAAGGGTGTTGCTATAGGCTTGCTATGCTTTAATGTATGTTCACCTGGCCATCAAGCCACAGCTGCAGCTGCTAATTTGGACACGGCCCACATTCTTCTTCTTCGTGTGAATCCTAACTTTGACCTCTGCAAAAACTTTTCTGACTTTTCCTTAACATATGTTTTCCAGTCTGTGATAATCTGTCCATAACTGAAGTGGATAGTTTCATTGTCTTGCTACAGTTGTGCCAAACTGGCTTGCCTGGGCCAGACCATTGACAGAGTTGGGACATGGAGGGACTTACTAGTTTTCTTTGGTCATGTAGTTGCTGAACGCCATTTTGGGTCCAAATGCTGCACAACGCATTGTGCAGTGTATTCTGGCCCACTGTGCTTGCAATGTGCTTTTTGAACTGAAAATTACTTCTTATCGCAACTTGTCGCAGCTCTCTTAATATATGGCTCTGAACGAGGGCGGCATACTCCTAAAGAGTTCAGATGGTTTCAGGAATGCTGTGCCTCACTGGTTTCTTATATCCACTATGCCATGCATCTGAGATGATTTTCTTAATAGGAAACCCCCGTAACTTTATGATTACCCCAAAAATTAGCATTTTCACAAGAAATCGTTTTATTATGTCTCACGCAGTGTCAATGTTTATGTGGCATTTATATCATTTAAATTGAAGTCAAGATATTTCTCGAAATATTCTGAAGGATTTTATTTCTCTTGTTGTCTCATTCACAGCAGTTCCAGGGAAGGTGTTAATTCCTCAACTTGAACTTCTGGGAAGCATGAAGGTTTGGAAAAAAAATGTTTTTTTTAAAAGCCCACTTAGAAATTGTATTATTCCAAACTGCCTTCTCAATCATATATTTCTCCATTATTTAATTTTGGGTGAACAAAATAAGACAAATTGACTAGAGCAGGATTTGAACCTGCTACCTCCAGATTAACTGAGTTATGTAGCCGTATAAAAGAAACCTCATAAGTTATTGACTGGGTAAACTTACCCAGTCAGTGGGTACAAAATTACAATAACAAAAAACAATTTGCAATTATCGGAACTTACAAAGGACAGTGGCATTCGTTTGTCTGGCCAGTTGTGACCTGTTGGACATGGACCTTGACATTTGATGTTTGATTTGGTGTTGCACATGAGAGAAGAAGACCAAGGCATAGATTCCAGTTAAGACAGTGTAGTGGTTTTCCTTGATAAACTTCCTTATTTTGTCAGGGAAAAGGAGGGAAGCAGCGAAGGAGGTCCCGAGGAATTAACACAAAAGAAGCAGCAGTTGTCAGAAGAAAGGTAAAGTAATAGTTCAAAGGTTATTGATAGCATACTTTAAAAGAAAATCACAACATTATTGAATATGGAAGAGCACTAAAAGAAGATTTATCCCATTTTTATCATTGGTCAGTATTCTTCAATACACAACAGACTTTAAAAAAATCTCCAGACTGGAGTCAACATGTGAACAAAGCCAAAAGACGACCGGACTTGTCCAGTAGTGAGTTTACTGGCCTGATGCTTAAATCACTGGCCTCAGGCCTGCCGTCCAGTGTAAATTTCCAACCCCGAGGGCACTGCTGGGTATAAGCACCAAGTATGCAATCCTGATCAAACACTGGTGTAGCGGCAGAACTATTATTCAGGAAGTCGTTTTTTTCAGTTATCATTAAAATGGTTGTCTTCAGATGATATCCTCTGGGATGACGATGGGGGAGGAGGATTCCGGAGATGAAGAGGAGGAGATTTTAACAGAAGACACAACGCCAGAGCTTCTTAAGCAGATTGCGGCCAATGTTTGGTTTCCCAGAGGCGTCTCTCTACAGGTTGAACCTGTGGTCAGGACACTGTGTAAGTAAAAACGAAGGCGGAGGGTGTCCCCTTGTTGTTGGTCCAATCGACATGCTATTGCTGTTTGCATTGCTCAACCTAGATGGAGGCAAATCTTGATAAGCAGTTGCTTGAATTTATCTTAACAATTTTTGTATGCAACTTTCTTTTGTTTATGCCCCAAACAAGGCAAAAAGCCACTCTTGGTATTAAGGGGCTACAAGAAGAAAATATTAAAGATGAAAATAACTCAGGGGAGCTGAAGGTAGGAATTGATATTTCTCTTAAAACAGTCTAGATTGTAGGATGGAGGGAAACATGCACCAGGCAAGGAGTTCCACAGAGATGCAGTACATAGAATAAAGCTGTTAGAATGGCTCTTTGTTCTACATCTCAGCAAAGCAAGCGTGTATCAGTAAGAAGAAGCAGAAAGCCTGGTTTCACACTCAAACATCCTAATAGGAGGAACCAGGTCGGACACACTGGTGGCACATTTACCAAGAAAATATGTCAAAAAGACAGGCGGCTACAGACCTACAAGTTTGGGGTGCCAGACACGACAAGACAAACAGACAGACAGACAGAGATGCTTAGGAGAGCTACACTGTGGGCTTTCCACAGGTGTTGTCTATGATCCCTTTTCTTTAATCTTTCCTGTTAAAACATTGTGGGCACAGCCCCACAATGTAAAAAAAGCTCACAACGACAGTTCCTAACTAAAACTCACCCCACAATGTCTCTCTCGTCCGCCCAGCCCGACAGACAGACAGACAGAATGGAGACACGATGGTTAAATGATAATAATATTCTGTACATTTACTGTTGCAGTGGATCTCCTTGAGGATGTGGCAGATCTTCAGTACAGGCATGTATGCGAGGCCCTTGTACAAATATACAAGTAAGTTGTATTTACACAAACAATCATTAATGGTTTATAGTTGCTTTCTCCGGCATTTTAGTTTTACCTTTCAATTCAGAGTTGAGTCCAACGGATATGAGGAAAATTTGTTTTCATAAAAAGCATGCATATACTTTAATTATGTTCATACTAGAAATTGTTTGGGATGTTGGTATGTTATTGCCAGGGCAATAACAGGGTAAAATTGAGATGGCTCTCAATTTTACCCTGTTATTGCCCTGGCGGCCATTTTGGAAAATGTCTCTAAAAGGGTTATAATTGGATTATTTCAGCTAGGATTATAATTCTGAAAACTTAAAAAATATCTGGTGCTTAAAAAAGTATACACATGTGTACTTAAAAATAAATTTGTTGGGAAACAAGATGGCTGCCAAAATGATTCCAAGATGGCTGACATTTTTGCCCTCACAGGCCCGATGTGACTTGTTCTGCCTCATTTTGCCCGCCTCTGTATTTGTCAAGCGACTTTTCTTTTTTGTGTGCTGTTATTGAGCAGATTAATTAGTGTCATGTGAAGATTGGCTGAAATTTGTAGCTTTCTTGAAACTAATGCAAAGTGCTGAGCCAAAGAAACAAATCATGTCGAGAAAGCCTCCTCCTATCTTGTATTTTTGTCCAACTTGCCAACCCAGTTTAAGATCTTTCTGAATCTTCATCTCCTCCCAGACAACTTGGCATGAGTGATCTTCTCTTGGAGACCGTCTTGAAGAAGTGCCGCAATCAGCTGAAGAGCAGTAAGGCCATCGTCAGGGCAAACACTGTCAAGACACTGACGAGCTTCGGTCTTGATCGCAGAGACGTCATCTTGAGTCTCCTACCAGCTCTTGCTGATTTAGAGGTTTGTTTTAATGAACCATCTGTGTAGTCTTGTTTGGGGTGACCAGAGAGTGGTTGGGACTTGTTCCTTTTATATTCAAACATCACTTAGTTTTCAAAGGTAGTTTTTGTAAATGGTATTTTTTAAAGTTGTACATTCGTAGTCAATGAATTGGCAGTCTTGTCAAGTGATTTTATAGGTAAGTAATGATGATGTCTGTAATTGTAGTCTTTTACACAGCTACTTCGAGCTAAACAATTGTTAGCGGGAATGATATTTGTAAATATGTTTATCATGTATTTTTTCATCCCTTAATTGTAAATTTGATATTTTTACACTACTGAATTTTTCGAAATTAGTGATAACAAAATTAGGCCCCATTCTAAAAGTTTTGAAAAACTAGCTACTCTTCTGCCATTGACGAAGTGCATTAAAATGACAATACTTTGACATCATTTGTGGGATGTTGCTTTATTGCATCAAAGCAGCTATAAAAAATGGAGCTCCCACATAACAAGGCTTTTTGGGAGTCTTTTTAAAAAGCCACGGAGAAGGGTGTACAAAATTATTGTTTTGTTTGAACAAAAATCTGTTTACTCTCATGTAAACTCAATTGTCCTTATTGACAGAACATATTTTAAATGAATTGCAGCAGAGATCACTCGTTGCCGTTTCCGTTCAAGCTGGTCTTTAAGATGTTTTATGAAAATTTGTTCTTTATGTCAGGATGACGTGAGACAGGAAACTGTAAAAGCTGTTAACGCTCTGGCTGGTATACAAGACAGATCCGATTTGATGGAGTACCTGGAGAAGATTGGCTTCATACGAACATATCATGGACAGGAGGTAGATCCATATTTTCAAATTTATCTGACATGTTTGTTTTTTCTTCCTTATTTTATTAAAGAGGGGCTCTAAGGTCAAATTCAGTTTTGAGATGCACTCATTTTTCAATAGTCTTTAAGCAAATTTAAAAGTCTTTAACCTCGCTTTAAAACAGAGTGTAAAATGACACTGTGTTTAGTACACTTCAAGTTCAATTTGACGTCACGTTTCAAATATATGGTCTGTGCATTTTTGAATCAGTGCAGATTGAATCTTATCGGTGATTTTCTCTTCAATTTTGTACTTCATAAGTTTGAAATTTAACACGTAAATGGTTCCTTCCAGAAGGAGGTGATACAAGAATTAGCCCGACGCTACACACCGGACCCCACCCAACGCCGGACCTCCACCCTGCATCCCTCCCGCATCCAGCTGTTAGCCCGTAAGAGGAAAGATGATGACGCTGAGGAAGATATGTTACCCGTGGAAGCACCTTCTGTTTCTCCGTTTACAAATGTAGATAACTGGCTTTCACAGTATCAGGTGGAATTGGGTCGTTGGCCTAGTGAGGAGGCTTTAATTGCCGATGTAAGTTTGTTATTTGTTGTTGTTTATTTTTTTGTTTATTTGTTGTGCTGTATATGTATTTGTTGTGGTTTTTTGTGCTTTTGTTGTTTATTTATTTGTCAAATAGTAAGCCACAAGAAAAACTGATAAATTTATTTAAAAAAATTGTTTGAACAAAGAAAAAATTACTAAAGCGGAACTCGAACCTGCGACCTCTGGATTAGCATGCTGGTGTTCTACCAACTGAGCTATCCAGCCCTAATGTTGGCGGTCTCTCTCCAGCTCTAGTCAATTTTTGTTCATCCTGAGGTTGTTTATTTATTGTGTAATTTATTTGCACTGATTATTTATTTGTTGTGTGTATGTCTTTGTTGTGTTTGTTTTTATGGTAATTGAAACAGGGATATACCTGCAGTATTGGTATATCCTTCCAATAAGATATTTGCAAAAGTACTTTACATTTTTTTAAGTTTTTGTGTTCAATTGTGTTTAAAATTGATTGCACACACAATTGGGCACATTGCTGGAGAAATAAGTTTTTAAATCCGTATTTTGAGGACAAGTTAGATTTAAGAATTATGTTATATAACCAACTTTTTGAAGGAGGAATATTCTGACACCAAGACCCTGCAACCCTGGAAAGGGCAAGGGTCAAATATGCAAAGGAAGTACATGCCATTACCTGACCAGACTGCAAGAAAAACACCCAAACAACAACAACAACGCCTCCCTGGAAAGAGAACAGCCTCTGTAAACCAAACTCCCACTGGAAGACTCACACCAATTCCAAGAGATCAGAAACCAGCTGAGATGCGAAGGACTAACGAAGGGCTCCCTCAAATGGCGGTTGGGAAAGAGGATGGAGCGTTGTCTTTTGATCGCTCCTCGAGACTGACACATGGATGGAAGACAAAGCATGTAGAGTTACTTCAAGCTAATGATGAGACAATCGGACTAGAGAAAACTCAGATGGTGTACAAGATGCAGGTACGTAATCAGCCGTCGGTTTCACCAAATTCTTCCTAACTTAGGATTAATCTTAGGACTTAGGACGAGTCCCAGCCTTGCACTGTAACATGTAAACCTTAAGATTAATCCTAAGTTAGGACTAGTTACTCGTCCTAACTCGAGATAGGATTAATCCTAGCGTTTCGTGAAATCGGCTGCAGACTCAAGCCCACACTCTGCTGATCAGAAACACCAGAGCTAGAATCAAGTGCTCTTAACAGCTCTGCCATGACACGCGTTCATTATTTGAACCAGAATTTATTATTACAAATTCTTAAGCTTTAATAATATTTTCTTGGTTCTTCATGCACAGGACTAACTCTTACCCTCTGGAGGTTACTTCAATTGTATCTTACTTTGTGAAGGACACCAGCATTGCAAACAAAACAAAATTAGGAATGCATTAAAGTGGCTGTAAAAAAAACATAGTTCCTGCTAAACGCCATCTTTACATGCAGCTTGGATTTTGACTTGAGATGTGTCATCAAATTTTTCTTCAAAGCCTAAAGTTTCTGTGCAAATCAAACAAGGAATTTCACAACCTGTGAGCTGCAAGTGGGTTTTACGCATAACGTTGTGCGTTTAAATATGAGTTATCATTGTCTGTAAGTATGGTCGAATTTTCCACACTGTGTGACGTCAAGTGGGAATTGTGCAATAGTAAAATATGGCGTTAATGTTGTTTTGAAGGCTAAGCTACACTGCCATCGTGAACACTACGAAAAACTCAAGCAACTCCGGCAAGCAGAACAAAGACGTAAATCCAGTCTCATCCCAGGCAATTCCCGTCTCTACGCGTACTACAGCAGACGAGCTCAGATGGATTGGTTAGACTCCGATGAGTGGGAGACGGACACGTCGCAAGAGTGGAGCGACACTGCCCTCCAGAGGGCCAAAGCTGTGATTGAGGCTTTCAGCAACATGCCGTCTAAACCCAACAAACCATTTTGGGAGTTTCCTGGCGAGTCTGGGGTGGGTGGGAGTAGCCTGCTGGAGAGCAGCATGCTTAAGATGAATCAAGAGGACAAAAGGAAGCAGGGAGGAGGAGGAGGAGGAGAAGGCAACGGAAGTAGCGGCTTCTTCACAGAGATTGACCTCGTGGGTCAGGGGTCACTGCCAGAGAGACCAATGTCCAAACTGACCGTGAGGAACTTGCAGAAGCATGATGCCATCAGTGGAAAGGCAAAAGTAGTTCTGGATGATGTAAGTTTATATGCAATAACAGTTCAAATTTAGATGATTTACAAATCTAGTGTGAATATTATATTCACTCTATAAGTCATTTTTAATAATGAGCCTAAATTGAAAACAAACAAATAAGTTGAATATAGCGCCTGTATCTAAACTGTTGACGCTCATGGTATATGAAACTTTTTACCCCAGTCACTGTGCGATTTACATCATTCCCCAAACCATCTCAGCTCCCTGGGGAGTATACAGCCTGTGCTGCCAAATATGTAGTGCACCAGCCTAAATCAATCACAAGAACATTCTCTGCCCTCACATACTTATTTACACTAATTAGACAAATTATTGTAAAAATTGTTTGATGTTTATTTGGGGTTTTTTGTTGTTGTCAATGGGGTTTCTTTCTTCTCCTTACATGCAGAGTACCCATTCCACTAATACATACACAAGCCATCAGATTCAGAGTAAGTATTGAATGCACTTTTTTTTAAGTACGCAGGACCTTTGAAAAATTTAGATTAGTAATTGGATGGGTGTTATTTGTGGCTTAAAATTCTTAAGAACTCTTTTCTGCTTTAAAATAGGGCCATAGATTTTTTTTTCCAGCGTAATGGTGATTTATAGGCACAATCATGACAACTCAAGAAAGATACACTAAAAGGTCACCTGTGAAACTCAGCTAAATACAGTGAGAGAACAGCAAAAAAAAATATCATGGTAATTTCAGGGGCGGATCCAGGATTTTCCAAACGGGGGGGCGTGAAAATTTACCAAG
>CM021531.1:2859653-2880865 GCA_010994315.2 Pisaster ochraceus
TGACCCGATGACTGGTAGAAAACAAAAAGAGGGGAGATTTGGACTCGGACTCTGCCTTCCGTTTGAGCCATTTTGGGGTCATTTTGACGCAGATCTCGAGTCACGCTGACCCAGAAATGGTTTCATGCCCCACGGGACTCGGATCTGAGTCAATGCCCAACGAAGTGTTGAGCTCAGAATGTGTGCACCAGTTTAATTTGTAGAGAAGTGAACTTAGAATCCAACAAACTAAAAAACAGCACAAAGGGCAATGGAGAGAAAAATGTTACAATAATATCCATCCGAGACGAAAATAAGAAGCAGTAATATAATTAGAGTAATGGACATAATTGTAAAAAAGAAGAGAGGCAAAGTGGAGATGGGCTGGACACGTGGAACGCGTAAAAATGACAACAGATGGACCAGAAGAATTTCAGATTGGCGACCAAAAATGGGGAAGAGGAAACAAGGCAGGCAGAAAAAGAAATGGATGACATCACATCCTATATTCGGTACAGCATAGGTAAGACAAGCACGAGACAGAGGAAAATGACGAGCACATGAAGAGGGCAACATCCCGCACTGGATGAGCACGGCAAGGCAAGGCAGTCTTGCAGAATAAAACATAATTGTCAGGCGTAATTAAATGAAAAGGAATTGTTTTAATTAAAATGTGAATATCTTCACTGTTTCATATAGCTTAACGCCATACGCGTAAAACTAGCGCATGATGTTAATTCCAAGATTGATAATTATTTTCGAACAGGCCCACTTTCAATATTTGTCTAGACACTTATGCATGCAGTGTTAAGTTTGTTTTTTGGGTTAATTTGCACATTGGCTTACACTGTGTGCCGTTCGTGTTCCCTGGATGCATGCGTGTGCCGTGCGAAATACGCGACGGTTTGTTGCAATATTGGTAAACACGAGTTGGAAATAATTCGCAAGGGCGACCTCTTGTGACGATTGCAAAAGGGCTTCCCAGCTCCGCACCAACGCAAGTAAACATTCATTACACACAGAGTTAATATTGACTAACAATGTAACTTTCCATCGCGAGTCTATGAATTCTAGGTACATGATAAACTTCACCTATTACACGACCTAACTTAAGAACATTACTAAGCAGAATTACTATTGCTTATTGATATTAAGCTCAACTTTTGCAGGGAGTGAACAGCCCAAACAAACCACATCACAATGGTAACACCCCAACACTTTTATTTGGCGCAACACTTAAAATGTGCGTAGCAATTTGCTCTATTTTGGTCATTCCGTACAATTTTCTACCCTTCAAAACTCAACCAAATCGTCTTTAAAGATATCTTTCGAAACGTATGTTAGTTCGAAGGTTCTTTCCTTGGCCTTGCGCCGTTAATTGCTATTTTAATTATCTTTTTTAATATTGAAATCCTAATTCATTTCGGCCTCTTGCCGTCTCTTGAAATGTTTTTGATAAAGCAATAAAGTTAAATTAAAATTGGAATGCAGTGGAAAAAAAATGAAGACATTTGGTTCATGCCTTACTTAATTATATTGTTGTCAGGTAAGAAAAGAGATCAATCGGGCGAATCCATCCACGAGGAGGGGGGTTTACAAAATAAATATGAATAATTAGGTTATAAGAGGTTGTGATTAACCATCTTTGGAAATTGCACCGCACCAACAGCATTTTATTCCAAACATTGATAAACATGGGTCCAAATCCAGACATCGACATACCGAAATGGTTCCACAGTGAAGACAACCCCCAAAAATACGATGAAAGAAGTGGGGTTACCACAGCCAAGTAATTTCACATTATTGATGTTTTAGTAAATCACCGCGAAGGGGGCTTGACTCGTCGCCAAGCCAATCCAACTCCTTCCGCGCATTAAAAGAAACTAGAGCTGCTGGTGATCGCGAACACGCTGCTAAGGGGGTTAGTAGAGCAGGGCCGATTACGGGGGGCCTTATAACGGCAGCATTGCATCGAACCTTGTGAGGCAAATGTTAAACAGAACATTTTGCAGGAGCTCGGCCGTGATTAACTACTGGCAACCTGGGAATTTGTCGAGAGACTCTCACACGACACGCAGGATTTGCTGACAACAGGCTGACCGAACATCAACTCTAGGGGGCGTGGCGCATCATCTGTCAGGTTTACGAATTGACACAAGGGTGACGTCAGCAGCTTTCTCAGTTTGAAAACGTACACCCTCTGGAATTTTGTGTTCTATATCTGCACAAAAAAACAGTCCACTTAATGCTGGAAAGATCTGTTTGAACTTTACGTTGACGTTTTTTACCAGAACAAATAAAATGTGCGATCGTCAAAACGCGCTCGGAACCAAAGCAGCTATAAGTGCCGCATTTAAATTGGCACATTGTTATATTTTGTGTACCTACAAAAACGTATCTTCCAAAACATGCTCTTCGATAATGAAATTATTAGTCGACAATTTCTAGACGCTTAGACCTGCCACGGTTAGCTTCGAGACCCGCTATGACAGCAATCACGATAATTGGGGTCAAACTACAAAATGTATCTCGAGCGAAGAGGGAACAAAAACCAGACTCTTTTTGGGAACCAATTAGGTACAAACCCCTTTAACATATTTCTTTCTCGGTTAAACGATGTATAGCCCCCATTGTTGCTAGGCAACGCTAATCCAATATTTTGCAGGAACTTGTCTTGAAGTTGACTTAATCTATCGTGTCATTAAACTCCCACCATCTCGAATCAAAAGGACAGAGATTTCTTCATCGTCTTTGAGCCCTAGAAGTTTACTCACATCTCCATCAATCATTCCAGCAATTAGCCAATTAAGATTAAGCTACAAACAGCTATGTTCATCTACCTAACAGTCGGCTTGTCAAAGAGGATATTGTGTTTTTCTCCCAGCTCGAAGAGCAATCCAGGTTTTTCCCCGCGAATGTCGGAGCAATTTCGGAATCAGCTTTTCACCAATTGCGGCTCAATTAAAGAAAATTCGAAACGACGGAACGTGAGATCACAGTTTTACATCACAACAATATTATTTATGAAGCATGTCTTTGGGTGAGTACTTTGTACCTAAACGCCCTGCGGCAAATTTCCTTTTCGAATTCTTTCGATAAAAAGTACGGTACTTTGCCAGATAGTTTCTACCCCGAAACCCATATCTGCTTGGTAATCAGATTAGGATTAACCATTGCTAAGGTCGGCACTTGTTCAAAGCATACTGTCAAGGAATTATCCCCCAAAACAAACAAACAAACAAACAAAACAACAACTGAAAACATAAAACACTGATTTAACTATCCACATTTTATGTAAATTGTGCAGCTCTAATTTCTCACTGTTTAATTTTTTTTTTCATTTTCTTTTTTTTAATCCAAAAGTTCTTAATAGTCACAGCTACTTATACACTTTTTGAGCGTATTACCCATTGTTACTGTTTTTGTTTGTATGCTATCTTGTTTTTCTGCTTTTCTTCTCTCCTTTTGATTGTGTGTTGAGTTCGACTTCGTTGCTAATCAATTTGTTTTTGTATAACATTTTTAATTTTAAAATTTACATATACTTTTGTCGTTTTTATAAAACACGTCAACTAGTCCTTTGAACTACAATAGTGTGATTGTGTGTTGACTGAATAAACCTAAAGGTAATTGAAAACAAATGAATAACAGATATCTCGACGGATTATCAGTTTCTATTGCAAAGATAACTTGTTTACCAGAAGCCTAGCACGATAGTAACTGTTTGGATTGAAATCGGGAAAGCTTCCATTTATGATTTTCGTTTTGTTTTCATTTTCATTCATCATTGTTCTGTTTTATTATAAAAATGTTCCAAGTTATGGCTGATCAATTTTCTTGCAGTTATAATCTCGTATGACTGTTGGTGAATATTAATCATCTAAAATTGCAAGTAACATCTAAGAAATGATTAAACATTTTCCCTACAAAAGAGTCTGTCAAAGGAAATTCTTGTTTCCCAGTTTAAAGAATTTTGCAAATAATAGAGGCGCACTTTTGAATAAAAGAGTACACTCAACAAACAAAAACATAACACTTTACCAGATATTCTATTTTAAAAGTTGTTTTTTTTATCAAAACATTGTTGGAGAAAAACGTCTGGATGTATTTAATTTACCAAATGATTATACAAAGAATCGCCTATGCCGCCTCTTAGCTCAATGGGGTTGGGTTTTTCCCATGTAGTCCTTACCCATCATGCAAAGTTCGTTCTCCTCTTTAACATTAAGTATTGGCGCAGGGATATAACAATACCCGTATGTGTTCAGTCGATTGTCTGCTCACACACCCCGTTAATAGCCGGATCGGGCTAACGGTCGCATTGTGGATCTAACCCACGCCTCCTGGACGATGCTGGGCCGGTGCACCGCGTCCAAACGACCCGTGCCAAGCCAGGGAAGTTTCTGCGTATCGCACCGGGATCTGTTTTCATCGGACTTGTTATAGTTTCTTAAAAGAAAGTAAACCCGGACCCACCATTTATCTTCGCAAGGTGATATTAATGTTGACCTTTATTGATTACACATAATGTGAGTATTTACTTTATATTCAAGACATTAATAAATAATAACAACAAAGTGTCCAGACAATTCTACTCTTAGGACCTTCAAAAAGTCTACTCCGGAGGAATGAAACAAATATTATAGGTTAGCTGTGTCGAGGATTTCTACAAGTAATTTTTGCACTCCAAGGTAAAGTTTAGTCACCTAAAAAGGAAATATCATTCGGTTGTTGATAACTACATTCCAGTTTAACATAAGGCTTAAAAAATGCTTGAGTTTCCCCTATAAATACAATTCTAAAAATTTCAGTGTGGGCGTGCAGAGTGAAACATTCGTTCGCAGCATCATATTATTTTTTTAAATTCAGTTTTGGCATCAGTTCATTCCTTTTTTACAAAATATGTAACTGAAAAAAATTGTTTTGTTTTAAGTATTTTTTTTCAGAATTCATCTCCTTTGAAGTGGAATCCTCGTATAGCCAAGCGAGCAAATCGAAGCTTGACCCCAAAAAAATTGGCAATCTTTGGTGTTTGTATTATTATTATTTAAGCCAAGCTGATAACCATTCATGAGAATTATTCAGTCGTGAAATAGTTTTGTTTAAAAATCTCAGAACCAAATATTCAGGTCATCACAATTCCCTCATTGATAAATTGCATATGTAGAATTTTGTTCCATACATGACGTAGTCAACCCTTGCCGGGCCATTAATGTACACGGGTCATAGCTGTTGACGTTACACGTCTCAACTCGGTGTTTTGCACCCGTATTGGCTGGCCATTAGCAGACTCCATTTACAGCAATTGAAATTTAAATATCACTACTCTATTCTACAGGGAATGAAACAAAGTCTTTGTGTTTTGATTTAATATTCATAACAACAATGAAAACGGTAATTTTAGAGTGCTCGAACAAATCAATCGATCGCAATTGTCCGTGCCGGCCACATGACGACCTGACAGGTAGCGTACATGATTTGTAAGCCAACATCATCGTTAGCTACCGCCACCGAAATTATTCGTTGGGTTGATCGTGTTCACAAGCAACGGACAGCAGATCATCCGATTGTTACAATCCAAACTTTCAAAATGTTCATACTTTTTTCCATCATTGCAAATTAACAAATACATTAGGATTTCTTGTTTTCAAATCACATTTTACACTTCACAGATCGTTCACATTGATAGTCCTTGGCGAATTCAAGTCGAAGCTAGGCACATAACGAAAAACAAAACTTACGAAACACATAAAGGTAAATCGTCAATTCTTTAATCAGAACTGAAAAATAATACCAGAGTTCCAACTAAAACGAAAACACTTAACTAAGATTACCACTCCGGGACCATAACTTTCACCGCATGCAGGTATAAAGAGTAATCAACACTCACCGGAGCGCACCGGAGTTCTGGTACCGTGCAAAAACGTGTCCAGACGGTACCATGGACGGTAACAAGCTTGCTGCCGAAATTGTGAAGTCGGTGAGTCGACACCCCAACGAACTGAAACTTCTTTACGCTTTCTAACTTGATATACCAGTGTGATCCAACGTTTTTTTTTCCTTCAAAGTAACAATCCTAACTACAAATTGATTTATTTCAACAAGAAACATTTGATAATTGACTAACATACTTTCGTAGAAGTAATTACGCCGCCATAAACGCAAAACACATCGGGTAGTTGTCACAGCACCAATGCATTATTCATAACAACATAACTAAGTGGCGTTGTTTACAGCAACAATCGCAAGCACTGACGCTGTTACTTATAAAACAACTAATTTGACATCATCACATTAATGTTTTCAACTTTAAAGCAACAACAATCTTAAACAAAGTACAATCGTTGAAAAAACCCCAAAAGATTTCCGTCTGAGACTAGACAAGGAACCGAATCCCTTTGGATCATCGCATCGGCCGTCGAAGTTTATTCGCCCGGTCTTGATGCGTCGAAAATGAGGCGTCAGTGAGCTACCCGTAAATCGCAGAGCAATAACAGACGGGGCTCAAACTGCTGCTGAATTTGTTTGTGTGTAAATATCAAAAGACAGTAATACATCGTGGTGTGATTGACAACTAGTCTTGCAATTATCCATTACTGCTAAGGATGCTGCTGCTGCTGCTGTTGTTGGTGGTGTTGTTGATGTTTTTGTTGATGTTTGTTTGTACTCACTAAGATGTTTTTTAACTGTGACTTACAATGCCACAAATAACTCAAATGATCATTCAAATTAGAACGACAAAAATGTTGTAACGTAAAGGGACAAAACATTTCAAAAAAGTGCTCTGTTTTGTTGGGATGATCACAGACTTTTTCATACGATCTACTAAAACTCACCAACATCATCATCACCCTCACAATCACCTTCATCGTTATCGTCAGTATTTATCCACTGTTATATAGGATGAGGATATTCTCAATGTTTCTTTTTGTTTCTCTTCGTGTTCAATCTCTGCATCAATTAGTAGAACTACAGTCATCACATCTACCACCACCGCTAGCACCACCATCATTATCGCTATCACTACCACCACCGCGATTACCAACATTATCCTCATATCACCGTCAATATCATTCCCACCATCATCACCACCTTCACCATCATCCCAAACCCATCATCACCACCATTACCACATCACCATTACCATCATTACTGTACCACCATCACCACCACGATTACATCCACCATCATCACCATCATCCCCATCCAAATCACTATCATCACCACCATCACCACCAACATCACTATCACCACAACCATCACTACCACCACTATCACTACCACCACCATCATCACCACCATGATTATCACCATCACCATCATGACCACAACAATCACCATCAAGCTGTGCTCTTCTACTGTTCGATGTATATCCTTCCATCTTTCCATGTATTGTTTCCTTCCCATGCAATTCAATCTGACTACACCGTCATCATGACCATCCTATACCCATCCACTGCTGGTCGGTAATCTCCTCTTTCAACCAATACTCACATAGTTTATTTTCCTGTAACTGTACACCAGCATCGCCACAGCCTAGCGTTCATCCATCACCCACTGGTTGGTAAACTCTCCTATTTCAGCATCGTGTATCCCGTTTATCAGGTACAAATAGCACCATCGAGGCAGTCGAACCCAACCCTCATTGAACCCTTCATTATTCACAGTCTTGTTCTAAACTTATCTCAAACCATAACAGCCTTACAAAGATTTTGATTTTTGAAAATGTTCGTAATTTTTTTTGTACTCTTCGTATTTTGCGTAGCATTACTTTTTTCTCTCGAGACAATTCACCCTCTGTTCAAACATTTCTTGATGTTTATTTCTACTGAGATCATAGGTCATTTCAACAGACATTTTTTATGTTAATTTTGTGGTCGTAATTATTTCACACAACTGGTTCTACAAGCACAGGTTAAAATTATATTGATAAAACAATACAATAAGTCAGCGAAATTTGCAAGTTGTACAAGACACGGTAAATTTACCAACGCATAAAAACAAAATAAGGAGGTCCCAAAAAAAATATAAAAAAAATCTCTGGACTGGTTCTGATATCGATAGTCCTCAAATTTTTTTCTGTAAATGGATTATTGCCATCCGGATTATAAATAATAAATGATTGGAACAATAAGTTGGCGAATATATACATAGCCTATATATATTTTTATAAACTTCACAAAAATACCAAATGTTCCAAGAAATAATTTCCTCTGAAGTTCTACAATGAGTCGGGATGATTGTTACACAAGACTCAGTTTGTATGTTTGACTTTTGCCTCTAAATAATGCATGTAAGTGAAACATTGGAACACAAGTCTTAACATCAACGGTTAATGAGTGTGGTTTTTCTACCGGATTCGATGGGACAAAATCCACTTAAAAAACAGAGGGACAAGATTGTGCCTTTCTTCAAAAATCAACGAGATTCCATATGCCCCTTTCTTTATGAAAAGTGTCTTGCAACTGTTACACCTTGCAAGGTAAACAAATACCATATCCAAATACAAAGTGTACCGTGAACTGCATGAACGCATTCTATTCCCTGCGCTGTTTTCTAGATTGCTTGACAAACTAAGTACAGTCAAATTTTCCCCAAGTTTGATTGATTACCTGCAGATAGGATGGGTGCGGGACAGAACTAATGTTAACTTACCCCTTTATTAAAACCAACACATGTACATTTGTGTTTAAGTTTGTGAGTGAGCGAGGATTCAAGAGCAGATACCACGGTATCAATCAACGTCTGATTGTCAGTTCAACCAAATAAACAAAACCAAATGTTAAAATAAACCTTAATTCCCCCTTGAAAGACGAGTAATTAAGATAATTTATACACCTTTCAAGTTAAGACAATAACACCTTTCTAAAGAGCTAGCGATTTGAAAGATAATTGCTCGTTTGTTTTAACGTGAACATGATTTACAAGTGGTGTAAAAATGATCTTCGGGAGTACGAGTGTAAGGCGCATGCAAGCGTGTTGGATCGGCCATGCTAGACTGGCCGACTGCAACGTTAGCCCGGCGCGCCTGACGGGCTGTTTACGCCAGGCCGATGTTGCGTTCTGCTGGCTTCTCCTTAATGCTGATACGTGCAGGTGACAAAGTAAAGACGCGACTGAAAGTTTCAAGTAAACAAATCTTGATTTATGACAGCTTTTTATTTCCTGCGGCATTAAAAGATTCCAAACTACGGAGAACGGATGGGATCATGGGGTTTGTGAGCGAAGAAGAGGGAAACGCCACGCAGAAATGACCATGGTTGAAATAACTCCCCGTTTTCTGCGGTATTAGTCTTGGTCATGTAAGCCAACGGCGGCTCGTTTCTGAGCCGATGATTCGCACAAATCCACGGCCAGCTCCGAGCACTCCTGCACAGTGTGGATTTAGGCGACATTACCACAAATCTACCGAGGCGATTTTGTCCAATCCCCCGGTAAGGGACATTTCCTCGCAGACGAACGCTTGCAGGTGTCTTAGGACGAGGGGTATCTTGAGGAAAATTCATAAAACAAATTAAGACGGTTAAAGGATTTGAGGTTTTTCCACCAGCGCGGTTGGCATCGTTGCTGGGGGGCTCCCGGTGTAGCCACCACCGGCTGACACGACTAAGACGCTCCTGAGCTTCTGCATTGAACACAAGAAAATCAATTAGTTAGCGATCTTATCCCAAGAATGGAGACAAGACTAACCTTGTCCACTTGTTCACGTCAAAAAAAATATATAATTCAGTAAAGTGCCCTGTTTTCTTGCGAGAAAATTTAATTTCCTTACATGGGGTTATCTCTTTTGTGGCAGCGTAAAAGGACTGCGCAAGGGTCTTTTGTTCGACGGGGCCTGGAGCGTGGAGCTCCCGGTCACAGGTGCGGATTAGGCCCGCTCGGGGATTTGATGCGCCCGGTGTACTTGAACTTACAATTACATATTTTATGATGAGTTTCTTGCCGCATTTCTTGAGCAAAAACTCAGAAGACACAAAAGAACAATTTGCTTCAATAAAAAGCTTAGAATATGTCTGCTAGATGGAACGTTGTTGGCCTGTTGACTGTACATGCTTATAAACTCAATAAGAAGTTCAACTACTGGACTGCTTACATTATTTTAGAATTCCGGCTAAACTGTTCAAGTTCATTTTGTTTGTTTGAATTTATTTGATCTTTTCCATAAAATGATGTTTTACAAATAACTTACACAAAACAATGTAAGTGATGAGTTGTAAGTTTGTGTGTTTCGTATTTTAAATATTGTTATGTCATTATTTGGTTGGGGTGTTGGGGTTTTCGTTCGTTTGTTTGTTTGTCTGTTTTCAGGCGGTTTATTTAGAAAACTGCGTGAAAATACGCAATCATATTTTCACAGAATCATGTAACTGCTGTGTGATGTATGTTTTCGAAAGTTAATAGCTCTTTATGTTTGAGGGAGTTGAAAGGGTTCAAATCTCCCGTCCCACGGTAAATCCGCATCAATCTAAACCCACTTAGAGTAAAATGACTATAGAGTTTATTCTGTAAGAAATGCCAAACCAAATAAATCTTCAATTACACGAACCACATTTAAATTTTGACTTTTTTTGTTGGCTCCGACATTCGATTCTCTCAAAACATTTAAAACAAACGGAGCCATTGCGGGCCGTTTTAAACCCAAAATGCAATTATTTGTTGTTGTTGTTGTTGTTGGGTTTTTCTTTTTTGAAGATTTGTTTAGACTTTTTTCAATGTGATAGACTGTTTTGTTAAGTAAACTATTTGCAAAAACGATTTGTTTCCCCCCCCCGCCTAATCTCATTGTGAATTAAGTTTAATACGAGCTAAATAAACTTCATGAATAAGGCGAAAATGTCTTGAATGTAGTTTATTTTATTTGGTTATTTATTTAATATTTATTACTTTTTGTTACTTTTCAAGAGGTGTGGGGGGGGTGAAAGGAACCTTTTACGTTGCTCATGATTTTAGACCCGGTACTTTTTCTGCAAATGATTGAATGAAGATAAAGTGCAAAATTAATTTTTAAGGCAGAGTGCACTTTTGGTAGTTACTCCACAAGTCAATGACCATAAAAAAACTTACTTGGTATAAAGAGCACTGGAGAGCTGCTGCTATTATAAAACATTGTTGGAAACGACCCCTCATATATGAAGTAATGTGTTTTTAGAGAAAGGGGTTATTCTCCACCCCAAAATTTGAATCCGAGAAAGGCTTCAGGCGTGAACTTTTTCTCAGGCATCTGGAAGCACACAATTCTAGGCAACAAAGGTATGTTGTTTTTCTCTTTCATTATTTTCTTGCAAATTCGATGTCCACATTGAGCCCAAAATTTCACTGGTTTGTTAAAATGTTATTTTATGCATATGGCTACATCAAGTGAGGATATTGGTCTTTGACAATTACCAAAAGTATACCCTACTTTTAAAACAGATTAGTTTAAATCCGAACACTCAATGGTTACAAAGTTCATACCTGATCAAGAGCAATATTCGTCTGAAACACTGACCCCCAAAATTGCCATTTCTGATTTTGTTTGTTACGATGGAAATAGGTATGTGAAATATACACAATCCCTAGTAAAACATAAACCACTTTTCACCACATTGATCACCAATTTGATAATATTTTCATAGGTTTTTTTATGATGTGTATTTCTTAAAAACTGGATAGATTTTAATACACGGCCAAAACAAAACATGTTAAACACAGCTGAACACGTCTTTAGAAAATACTAAAACACAACAATTCATTCCACATCGGTCACGTTAGTTTCCAACGAATCTTACGTCGTCAAATCAACATTATCTTTCACTTTACTGCAAACCTCCCACTGTAGACCAACAAAGTGAAAGTCCCAAATCCTACTTGACAAGCCTTTAAGCATTCAAACAAACAAACAAACAGTTAGAGAAAACCAAATAGACAAACAAACACCCCTTCCAACAAGCAAAAGTGTACAAAATGTCTTGTCCATTTTACTTTGTCTTTTATTTTAACAAAGAAGGCCAAACGTGTGGGTGTTCGTATAGTGGTCTGGAAATTGTTTTTCAACACCAATAGAAAACTGCAGAAGGACCTTAAAGAACCGTTAAAAGAATTAAAAGGAAATTTAGATCTAATACTTGAGGGCTCTAAATCCAAAATATGATAATTTTGTTAAGTTTGTGATATTAACTAGGCATGTACACCCAAGCTAAGTGTGCCGCCATTTGTGCCCTGTTCCCTATGCACAACATTTGTCATAAATAATGATTCTCATAATACCATTAGGGCACCTGACTATAGTCATATTCAGCCTCAATTTGGATATACTTATTTGAATGGGAGATGAGCAATACGACTGTGGTGTGAGAGAAGTCTAGTGCCTGTACGTTATTCTAATCTCTACTCTACTGTCAGTTAATTTGATATTAAGTGGGTTTCAAACTTAGCATGGTGGAGACGCAATCTAGTAAGGTTTGCTGTAACACCATGTACATGAGTGGAATTTGAAACTTTGCATGGTGGAGATACAATCTAGTGAGGTTTGCAGTACCACCATGTACATGAGTAGGATTTGAAAATTTGCGTGGTGGAGATACAATCTTGTAAGGTTTGCTCTAACACCGTGTACATGGGTGGAATTTGAAACTCAGCATGAAGCCGCCCGCCCCGATGAGATCAAGGGGACAAGGCATTTCCCACCCCACCCCCGAAAGAGGAGTGGAAATGTCTGGTTATGCGGCCACAGTGTGTTTGTACAAGTCCATTGTGGTTTTACTTGGTTTTGCAATTCAAACTTCAAGAAGAAAGCGGAGGGAAAGCTTTTAATTATAGTAGCAAACAGCACTTATAAAGCGCACAGTATCTGACAAAAATGTCATTCAAGGGTAAAAAATTACAAAGCCCCGTGACAGTTAACAAACAAATTTTGGTCTCGCGAGATCAACACTCAAGTGTTTTACTCATTTCTCAAAAGCTCTAGAATTTAAGGCAGAACTATCCCAATGGGACGTTGCTCTGTTTGATGCATGAACATCTTTGCATCTCGTAAATCTTTGAACATTTATTTTCAATTTTTACCAATAAAAATGCACACATTTTAAGAATAGTTTATATCCACGCAATGAAACTACAAAATACAATATTTTATACATTTAGGCTACTGATATTTAATTTCTATTTTATTACACTTCTTCACTGGCAAAACATTACCAAGAGACAAAAGTATAGGGTAATATAGAAATATAAAAATAAATTGTATATAAGGTGACTAGTCTGTGACAGTGAACATACCCGTGTAAAGATAAAACGACAAATGCAACACGAGAAAGTTCTACAGCCTCTTGGACAACGGAATGGGTCACGTTAGTTGATTTGTTTGTATTCATTAAAGTTCCATGAATTCAAATGCGAGTTGTGACTTTCCAGTGTTTGGACAGATATTTGAATAAAGCAGTTTGTGCTGTAATAAATGCAATCAGTTGAAGATGTTACATGTATGCACATGCAAACCGGGGACATAAAACAAACAAAGACATAGGGTTTCCTTTTGGGTAAAGGTTCCCCCCCCCCCCCCACACACACACACACAGTTGGAGAGCGTGTACAAAAACCAATGGAAGCTCTTGCCAAACATTTAAAAGTGCAAACAATAGAGGGACAATGAGAGGTCCCCGAGAGCAGGTGTTATGACCGAATTTAAGTATCATTTTATGCGCGAAGTTGTATGGATCTTTGCCGAAATGTAATGCACTCGTCTTTGTCTTTTAGGAAATCAAGCTGGAAAATTGTTTCGCTTCAAAGATGATTAGTTTCATTTCATAAGATCTATAGGTAATAATTGTGATTTAAAAAAACCCATCACAAACAGATCTAGTGGCGCTCAATTATTAAATTCTCACGTACGGGGTATGGATGATGAGATATCTTGAAACACATTATGTTCTTAATCCTACAAATCTACTGAATTGTGTCCCGTAAGATTTCATTGGATTTTGTTTTCGAACAGATATTTGTTACAGAACTCTTCCACAACTTGCAATGATTTCATTTTCGATGATTTACTTCCATGACACCGCAGCCGCGATTACCTCGAGAATGGTGTCACGTGATTCTTTAAAAAACGTCAAAACACCACACTTGAAAACACCACGCTATAGTTTGTGTGGGTTTTCTACAAACCACTTTAAGGTTACGTTTGCAAAAACAGAAATAGATAATTCATTTCTTCATTGTTATAATAGGTGATACATACATGTACGATGCAAACCAGTAAACCATTAATTATATACGGAAGTATATAAACTTGTGGTTTTTCGTGATTGAAGTTATACAATTTACCTATTTTCATAAGTTCAACATCAACAAAAACATCATGAATTTTACGAAAATACAAACAATGAATAAACAAGCAAACAATAGGCCTACATGCACTATTTTATAGAGGACCAAACTTGCCATTTAATAGAATTAAAATGTACTTGTTATGTAAAGACATTATATGTTTGTTTATAGTATTTATTTATTTGTATTAGTGGTTTTTTTACTGTTCGTTTATCTACACTGCAATAACTGGCTGGTATAAATTGAGACCACGGGTGTTGTTACATGTAGACATCAAAAAAGAATAAAAGTTAACGCCACAGGATGTTCAAATAACATTAATTTCTGCCAACACAATTACACACGGGGTCAATTTCAACAGCCTAGTTTTTGCAGAACATTTATTTATTTATCTTGTTTGTTTTGTATGTAAAGATTCCTACCAAATAGTTTGAAACCACACCCTCTTCGGTTCCCCGTTCTCGTTCCCCTCAACCCAAAGTTCAAGCTGAACTCATGGTGCACGAAGCGTGCAGATGTTCCCCTCTGACGAAATTACTACTTCAGGACATTCCCCTAGCTTTGCTCCTTAATGTGTCCTGGGTCATCTGGTCTGGGGAACAAATTCGATTATGTTGAGTGTATTTTGACTTAGCATGTATTTATGTAGCAGTTTAATCACAATGATTAACCTTTGTGAGTTGGCGTCTGGTAGATGTATACTTCAGATGTTGTAGAATGTCTGCTGAATCTGGGAACATTTTTTGCACCCAGTGCAGGAGATGAAATCTAGAGTACAGGTTCCTCTGCAGTCGACCCTTTGAAGTGAAATTTAAGCCGTATAAACCCTAAGCTACTTTTAAGGAAGACGAGTAGTCTCTGGCCAAGGCTGGGGAAAACAGTGGAGCAAAAATGCAACTTATTTATTTAACTATTTGTTTATTTATTTCGTCTTGTTTAAACCCCATCAGTTATCAAAGAACTGTTCTACCGGGGGCCATGGAGTCACATGGAAAAAGTACCTACTTACAGAGTAAAATATGCCTAAAACTAAAATAAAAAGCAGCAATCGCAAAAAAGGACACCAAACCTATAACAAATTTGATTTCCATTATTCAAAATATTTAAAGAGTAAAAAGGGTTAACGTGATAAAATACACCCCATGTCATTTAACCAGAGGGTGTATGCTGATTGCAATTCTCACATTATGTTTAAGATTGTTCCATGTCTTTACTCCTAATAACAAAAATTTGAAGGAATGTCTACCAGCTTCCGTTCTTTTGCCTTTTGAAGTTCGTGTATTGTAACTATGTGCATGGCTAGAAAGAGTAAATTGGTTAGTTAAATAATCTGGAGTAATCCCGTTTATAGCCTTCGACATAAGAGAACACAAATGGGAATCCCACCTAGTTGTTATCGGAACTCATCATTAAGCTTACAAACTTGCTGCACAGTGACGTTTGCTTTGCAGACAAAGTCTATCAGCCCAATAATTTGAAAAAGTCATAAGTTCTATTAAATGTTTGTGACTTTATCTTCCACACACCTTTTTAGTAAGTTCGATGAGTACTTAAAACTCTACCGTCCCAAATTGGTAAGAATTACTCGCAGTCCAAGTTTTCACGCTTTCGTAAACTGGCAGCTCCTGACATTGTGTTCTTGGTTGAATTGAAGCCAATCTGATTACCGTAGCAATGCTATTCGAGTAGAGTGTTAAGCCTTGCACGCGGTTTTGATCTCTACCACAAATTATAACTCTATAATTGCGGTTTCGAGATTGCTTTATGAAGCTTCTGGCATCTACTGTTAGGGGGGGGGGAGTCCAGTCTAACGAATTGCCTTTAATAATCATATTGAATGTTAGAAATTAACCACGCACTAGAAGTAAGTCTATAATATGACCGTAGGTACATGCATGCTTGTAATGATCGATTATTGGTTATTGGTTGCAATCTAAAAAGCTCATTGACTTATACAGCAAACTAATCTTCACGAAAGATATGTTCGTCTGAATTAGTCTCGAAGTGTGAAGACAATAGCTTATTTCGATTGTTGATAAGCAGGATATTTTTTGACGAACTTCCCCAACAATCCACGGAAAATATTATTTCACGCGCAAACCTAACATCAATGCGTAAATGTCTACATGTTTGTTATATACCGTTTTAAAATTTTATAGAAAAAGTTAGGAAACGGAAACAAAATGTTCTCGTCCCAAAACTAGTTATGGATTTAATCTCTGAGCATCAGTCAGTTGAGTTACTTTGACATTTCTTTTTCCGCACCTGTAAGTTTATCAACGTATTAATTTCAAGTCCTTTTAGGTTATCAGCAGCTTGACATTCGGCCAATCAAAACAGCACACCTTTTCGAAGTGTAAACCACATTGTAATTCTAAATATTTGTACACTAAATTGTGATAATATATTCTCAGATTTAAATGTGTTTAAGCGTTAAAAAGAAAATGTAGCTTAAAGGAAAGTATACATGTAGTTTGTTTGACACTAATTCTGCTTAGTGTTACAATTTTATTAAATGTGTTTCCTTTCGTGGTATTGTAAACATATTATTATTTTAATGTTTTTATATTTGAATGTTTTGCATTCGCAAGTCGGCTTTTTGGCACGTGTTTGCATTTATATAGCAATAATAACAATATACATTTGTTATCTTTTAAAACAAATTTTTATTACGAGAGCTCCGGCTGAACAAATGTCCAGCTTTAAAAATGAAGCTTCAGAGTCGTTACTGAGACACCCAGTCATTCCAATCGCTGTGTTCAAATAGAGTAGGGCCTACACGTTTTTTGTACAAACCACTCGAAAGCGGTTACCTGCATTTTAGGATAATTTATTACCGTGTGTGGTAAAGATTTCGTTATCGACCCTTCACAAATTAAGATCGGATTCAAATTCAAATTCTCCACGATTGGAAACATTTCAGGCGGAAATATTTTTGCTGAGATTGGGTATTGGTGCTAGCCGATAGTCAGTACTTTGTAAACATTACAAGGATTAAATTTGGCAACTTACTTCTCCGTTACTCAGCGAAACTATAGCTTGTCTCTAGTGGATTATTATGTTATCATTTTTAAAACCGTGTTCTTAAACATTGGCAAGTTTTATTAGTTGTCAACAAAAATGATTGATTATGCTAAATGAATTAGCACTTTTCAAAGTGTGTGCTTGCTGTACAACACCATCTGTTTCCTTACAGTGTCCCTCTGAAAAAAATTAGGACAAATTGACTTCTTCTTTTTTTGCATATCAGCCAACAAACCTCTAAAAGATACATCTTTTTGTTCACATCAGCTGAAGTAGTACTGACCAACACAGCGGACTGAAGCGACGAGTTTTTATTTAGTACAGAATGGACGACAGAGGTCGCTGTTTGTGGTCACCGCTATTTCCGTTTAGTTGTAGACTGGTACCTCTTCTTTTGAGATGCATCTCTTATTAGTGATATGAATGGACTGACACTCAGGCAGTGCGACTATAAGTGGCTTCTACGTGAATACAAGAGGTTATCGACAAGCTGCACTGTAGATCTGAACTGTTTACACTGGCTCAAAATAACAATATCATTTTCAAAGATTACTAAACGCGGATACTATTTCTTCGGGTATCGAAGCCTCAGACCATCAAATGGCTTCCCCTTGGAGAAGGATATGGGTCGAGCAGTTCAGCAATGAATCCACTTGGCTGGTCACCGTCTTGAAAACATTTTGTATTCTACTATTATGAGGGTTTGTGAAACGAAACCATCTTCAGGGGCAGTACGATTTCACTGACCAAAATGGAGGCCGGTCTTAACTGCGACTCCTCACTCTTAAACCCCCGCCCCAGGTCTGCGGACCAAGGTCAATTACGACGCGTAAGTTTATCGTATAGCCTCTTTTCGAAACTATGGCTTCGGCTTGCACGCTCAGTCACAGGTCCCTCAATTATTTTGAAAAGGTAAGGCTAGTGATATGAGACTTCAAAGAGGCGTAGAATGCCTGAGCCGGTGCCCAAGCCCAATTAACGACCTTGGTTTGGAAACTGCCCTAAGCTATATCAATCTGTTAGTGACTCTTTCTTAGATTTAAACAAACAAAAGCAAATATAACAGAAAATTTAATATACAAGAAACATGTATTTTTTGTCTCCTTCACCCCCCCCCCACATTTAACATAAATTAAATGCTTGGATGTTTAAATCACCACTCCCGTACATTATAGAGGTACAGACTGTATGACCTTGATTTAGAGATGAAAACAATAATGAATTTAAGAAACAACTTTTGGTTGACGCCCAGGGCTATCTTCAAGTAAACTCGGTCTCATCGTTGTCTGTTTTATCCTTAATATAATTTCAACATAATATATCAGTTGCACAATGACATTTAATCTTATACTTTATGAGTGGCATCACCATGGCGACGGTGAACTACCTTCCACCTCCCACACCGCCCTACTTTTTTTGGATTTGGTTTCCTTCCCCAGCAAAATGTAATTTCGCGTCTAATGAAAAATAAATTAGCAAATCTCGGCAAGGTGTCAAATCGCGGAAACCCAACGCGGGCTGTGTCCGCTAACGGCTCGCGAGTCGGGCGTGTTTGACAAGGGCGCTCAGGGGGGAAGATAACGACATATAGACGGCAGACCTCAGGTGTGAACTTCCCGCCTCGAACCAACCTTACTGACCGCCCACTACAGTCTATTTGCCACCTGTGTTCTATATTTTCTTACTTTTTTTTTTTCATCATTCCGCGCGGCCAAATAAGTATTGGATTTTTTCTTCTCACAAAAAAGGGAAAAAGAGAGAAAGCAATTACTTTCAGGCCCAGCACTTTAAACTTGTTCATAAATACTGATCACAAGCACAGTGAATGTTATAACAAGGTTTGCGGTAACACTATGTACATGAAATCTCTCTTATGATTTACAGTGTTTCTGAACTGAAGAACCAGTGGTGTGACAACTCGGCGTTTAGATCACTAAACACTTCCGGGTCAGAGTTGACCCAGATCTCGGTCAGAGTTGACCCAGATCCTGGTCACATGGGGTCTGGCCCATGTCTGGGTCAGTGGTGACCCAGACTGTGTGCCAAAATTACCCAGAAAAGCGTCGAGATGTCGCAGAAACCGAGTTAGAATCCAAACATTTTAACCATTCTGTGGGTCACCCTAACCCGCAATGGGTCAGGCCCCCCCCCCCCGGGACCCAGTGTCCGGGCCATTTCTGACTCGGGGGTTATTTGAGTTGTTACATCCATTTCAGTCAAGAAACCTTCTTGTCTTCACTCAGTTTCAGCAATTCTAAGAACTACTTAGCACGGCTTTTTTTAAGGGGGTTCTTACAACATTGCTGGGTTTTTTTTCCCCATTTCTTTTTTCATGATTCTTCCTTTCTTATTGAAGACGATGTCGCTGTAAGGAAAATATCATTTTGCTGTCACCCACGCATAAAACAGCTTACCATCCAACAAAATGCTTTCCCCGTGTGATTGGCTCTCGTGTATGTTCCTTTTACAGTGACTTAGTTAGGCAAGCCTTCCTCCTTCTCCACAGCTGCTGACATGAGAAATGAGAAATAGGGGTCCAAGTGACTCCAGTGAAGGGAATGGTTGACCTATATCTTGGCTAACATTCAATACAGCCCTCTGTGAGTGTCTCACACAGTCATGAGAGGGGGGCATTGCCCTGCACCCACCCCCGCTTGACTAACTCACCGCACAACTGACATCACCAAAGATCAACGATGATAGGTCAAGGTCAAAGTCAACGTGCTTCTTTGAAAACTGGGATCAATAATGTTCCTTTTTTTGGTAGGACCATGCCATTAATGTTGCATACAGTTTATAGGAGCAGACCATAATGTACATTTTGAATGTCATCTGATTTGAACTCGATTGTACCATGTATTTAGAGGAGAACATTTTAGACATAAGACAAGTGGGACAAAGTTCACAGGGAGGGGGGGGGGGTATGGTTTAACTGTGAAGACACTTAGTAATGATGGATCGACCTATCTAGGAGGCGTTATAAGTCATGCATGCCTATCAGTTGTGCCGCGCCTCGGGCTTCATTAATTTTATCAATCTGTTGGTGACATAAAATAGACCAACCAAAAAGAAAGAAGGGAAAAATAAAGGGAAACAAACGAACTGTAAGATTGATAGTTTTCTTGAGGATCCGGGTTGTCTTTAATATTAAATTCTTCGAGACGAATCGTAAAGTGGTCTGTTTCCGTTGCTGGATGCTTGATGTGTCCCTGCCAGTCTTGACGATAACCACGCGCGAAATCGCCGCTAGGGGGCGCTAAATCTAAACCATCCCACTTATTTAAGCGATGTCACGAAGATGACGGGCGACATCCGATGCCGACTGTGGTTAATTTGATATTCGCGTTGAAAGCATTGACCGTAGTTAAACTACCATAGTATGAACGCTGCCTTCAAGCTCTGCTTCTACAATGGATCCCACTGCGGTGTCATATTTACTTGTTTCCATCCATCTCTTTAAATCTAGACAATAAAGATGTATTCTTTGTATTGATCTCTGAGTGACAATGCCATTTATTAATACCGTGGAAAATAAATGAACCTTGAACCTTGAACCTTGAAAACATGCGCCAACACATGGAGTTGCAAAATCATTTGAAACAAAAATAATGTCCCAAGAATAAGCAGCACTTTAAGACATTGAGTGTAGCACAGAAAACTCTCACATCACTACATTCTTGAGCCCATCCCTCAAGAATGTCCACATTTCCATCTCCTTCAGCACCTGCTTACTATTCACCGCATCTCCCTCCTCGCGTTGCAACCCTCCCACATCCCAGAGCCCGAAATGACTTCAGAAGCCATGATCATGTGTCTCCTTCGTTCTCCCCAAAAAGTAAACCAATTCTTCCGCGCGCAATTTACAATATCCGGACCCCGTTTTTTTTTTTTTTTTTTTTTTT
>CM021531.1:2932874-2943907 GCA_010994315.2 Pisaster ochraceus
AAAGCAAAAAGGATATTTTGAAAAACGAAAAACAAACAGCAGCCTAGGAATTGCCCAAAAGTGAACTGTAAAAGACCGATCCCCGTAGAAAAAAATTAGCCAAAACATAAGAAGAAATAAAAGTTGTTGTTTTTTAACAGTAATGATGATTATACGCACTTGTATATAAACATTTTAACAATATTAAACACATTCAAGAGAAATTCTTAAAAAGAAACAAATTGAAAAGGAAATGAGCAATGCACGTAGACATGTGTCTTGTTTTTAATTTAATTAAATGTATTGCTTTTATTTTAATCTTTTCATTTATTTATTATTTAAAAAACGATGCAGAATTTCTTAACGAGTGAGTACCTATTTGGGTTTTATTATAGAATTGACATTTCTTGTTGGATTTTTTATTTATTTATTTTTATTTTTTTGAAGGGAGATGGTGTTTCGATGGCCCTGGCAAACATGAATCGGTCGTAGACATTACTGACTCCCAACGGACACTCTTCTACCAGTTACTGATTACTGCACACGGGGCTCCGTAGTTTGTATCAACACGGGTTGATGAGGGTTTGGTTAAGGGGCGCAGCACCAAAACAAGACGGCCTGAAGATTGAGCCCGTCAATTGACGCTCCAACAAGGGCACACCGTATGGTTACCGGTGTCTAAACACACGAAATCGGAGACTAATTCCACACACACCTTGAAAGGTTGACGGGGGGGGGGGGCAGAAATTGGGTCCCGGTGTTTACTTCGTGTTGTTGAAATGTGAGCAAGTGTAAGTTCAGACTGATATTAAACGCTACCGTTTCCCACAATATTGGAGAGTCTCGTGAAATTGGCAAGCATTCCTAAGAGTTTTATAAACTAAACAAGCACCCAAAGTTTACAAGGAACAAAAACAAAGTTTGGCGGAGGTTACTTGGAAGGAAACAGAAGAAATTCATGCAAGTAAAAAAAAAAACTTTATATCGTACTTTAGCTTGAATTTGGAAAGAATAACAAGAAGAAAAACAGGGGACATTTTTTGTTGAAGGTAGGTACAAAATAACAGTATTCTGGTGCAAATAATTAATGACTCAAATCTTACGTGTGCATCAGGAGACTCAATACTTAAGATATGGTCCTCGTGTTGTTTACTTTTTCAATAACAACATTGACCCCCATCAAGCATCATTGACAATAACATTCAAATTATTTACTGCCCACGCCTGAAAGACCATATTATTGTGTCTTTTGTTTGTCAATAAACCTTATAATAATTTTGTCAATGAATCAGGAATTGAATCATTGTCCTGCCCACATTCAGCACACTTTTGTAAATTCTTGGGAGATTGTCCACGCGTCCCCAATGGCGCATTAAAGCGGCAAAGCCCGGTCATGTTATCGACCCGCGGTCCCACCGTCGTGTCGCCGGCCCACCGCACCGCGAACCGGTCAGTAACTCCTGGCCGGGATTGCCACGACGCTGCTCCTTTGGGCATTTCGAAATTCTCCAATTTCATTCACCTCCTTCATTTTGGTTTTTTTTTTCACCTCAACAAAAGATTTGTCTTCTTCTTCTTCTTCTTTTAATCATGATCAAGATAATTACTTTCGCTTTTTCAAACCTATTTCACTTGTCAATGCGAGGGAGACTATTCATTACTTGGGGATGAGGTTTTGATAATTCAGTTGTCCGTGGGTATTTAACCGTCCACAACCAGTGCGAAACCGAAGTGATGATGACGACATCTAAATTCCGAAGACTAAGGCAAAATGCACGGGTTAACCTTGGGTAGAAAACATGGAAGGGAAGAACAACAAGCATGTTCCCCTGTTGCGTCTTCCTTTTACGTCAGTGCGGGCCAAACTAATAACTGGCTTTGACGTGTTGCTTGTTTGGAATCACGGAGACGGGAACACTGTTTATTCATTTCATTTTCAGCAGATCGTACAGTTTTAGGTTAAACAAGGTCAACTTCAGACTCACTAAATGACCGAACTCAAGAACCACTCCAGACCTCCAGATTACACGTTTTACTTCATGTTTTTACCTTGAGGAACGCGCTTGGAATATTTTGTATCTAGCCACCCTTTGTCTTGTCTAAGATGTACCGAGTTGCTGTGGGTCCCAGCCCCCCCCCCTCCCCCCGCCACATTTAATTAATGTTCAATGATCGGAGATTGTTCATCTTTGTTCGGGAAACGTGTACAGGAAACTTTTTGCGAAAAAAAACCCCACACATTCTCTTGTAAGGAGGGAGACTTCATATCTTGTTTTTTTTTTTTGCTTCTACAATGCGACAACAATCCTCCTTTTCGACACTTCAGCGCAACCTTCAAACTGAACAGTCTCAAGTTCTTGATAACTATACTTTGATTGATTGATAATTTAATGTTTTCCCACATGCAAGTAGAAATATTTCTACCGCAATGGTTTCCCGACTTCGGCTTACACGATGACCCCTCGGCCTGATGCTGATAATAATCGCGACGCTGCGAGTCGGATGCCAGACCGCACACTATTCAACGGTACCTGCTGTTTTGGTAATGGCAGTGCATTCGTAGATCAGACGATAACGGGCGTGTTTCTGTAGGGTCACCCGTGACCCGGTACCCCCATGTTTCTCCCCTCAATCTCAAGGGTACGACGCCCGCTAAGGATACCCGACCCTGTGCGCCAATTCGCCGGTGGGCATGCAGCCCAAACTTAGGCGCATTCCTCGGACTATTAGCATCTGTCTCAAAAATGTAATCATAAAATACAAAATCTAATCGGCCTTGTAGCTGAAGGGTTGAATGAAAAGTCAGTATAACTGCATTGAATAATCTTACATTGTGAAGACAACAAGTAGACTTAGAGATTTAATTTACTGTTCAGAGTCGCCTTCAAGAACATCGTTCAATACATTTAAATCAAGTCGTTCTGAAAGCTTACTTGTTCTTGGTAATGTGCCAAAGTCCCGCTCGAGTCACGTCTACGAAAGCGCACCGTCTTGTTAATCGTAGGACGGTAAAGGCTCGCTTGACTTCGCCGCTCCGAAATCCTTCGTCTTCCTAGGGGGAAAAGAAGAAATAAACCGGGTGCAATGACCGGGGCTTCACTTCGCCGAACCAACAGCCGCGATTTTCAAGATTATGGTTCTCGGGGGCCTGATTTGACCTTTGACACGTCACAGAATTCAGGTCCTTGTCTGTCTACGCAAATATTCTTGCCAGTCGCAGTGGCGCAATTGATTGGGTACAGGACCGGTTGAAGGAAGGAGAAGACGGGGGAGAAGACGTACCATCGTGTCCCTTTGTGCAATTAAAATTTCTAGACTCGGATAATCAAACAGAGCGATCGTGTGGTGTAATTACCTAAAATAAAGCATCTTGCTCTACGAGGCGACTGTGAAACAGTCAATTTTTCTTTCTTTCTTTTTTTCTTTTTTAATCTATGAAAATACATGCTTACATTTAAAATTGTCTGGGTCAAGATAAAAGTTTTGAAAAACTGTCATCGTAGATATGTCAGACCCAATAAAACCTCTGCTATCGAAATATAACAATCATAATTAAAGTATTACCCCAAAAAATATAGTAACTACCGGTAACTACGTCCAAACAAACATCCATTCAAACTGGAATATAAAACATTAAAAAACAGGACTGCATTACCCTAAGTCAGGCAGAGAAAGGAAATACTTTTAGGTGACAACATGAAAAGACACATTCATCAATTCCAAAAAGGTTACTTCACAAGGCAACTAATCTTTTGTAATTACATTTTTTTTTTAAGATAAACTTTGCTGAATTTCCTACTGTTTAGAAAAAAAGGACTGACAAATTTATCACAACAGTTCAGGAAAACTGCATCCTTTAAAGAAAATTTATTTAACACACTTCACTTTTATATATGAATATATTAGTATATCAAACGAGGCATAAGTTCGACAGTCGTTGCATTGTTTTATTTATAATAAATAATAATAAATCGTGATAAATATGAATAAATATGAATAAATAAAAATATTTATAATGCACTGTCTATATAGCTACCTTTTCTGAGGCGCAGATGCTATAATATTAATAAGATGCACCGACCCATGTTAGAAAAAATAATGTAAAGTTAAATATAATTGATTTATATTGTATGCAAACCGTTACCATTTCGACACATGTTGGTATTTCATTTCAAATGTCCGGGTTTTGTTTGTTTACTATAAATGCACATAAACAAGGCGAATTCGCCTGGAATAGTGTTATCACAACGGGCCAGTCGGAGGTATGTGTCAAGTGCCCCTTGGTGACCATATACACTGCAGAAACTGGAGTGTTAAAATGATACCATTGGTGTTGTCATGTATAAGATACTAAAAAAATAATTACATTTTACATCATGGAGTGTTTAAATTACACTAATTTCTCTCAACTTAGCTACACTGGTGTCACTTTAACACCCTGCGGTGTTAATTTTGATTCTTCTTGGGTGTCTTTAACATGTGCCAACACCCATGGTGCCAATTTTAACACCCAATTTTTTGCAATGTACGTTTACACATTTCATCTTTGTGGTCAACAATCTTTGACCAACACTCATCATATAGTTCAGATGATTTATGGTATGACCTCTGATGTATTTTCCCCCAAATCAAAATATATCATACAACATATGATGTTCTTATAAAAAGTTGCGATGTAGTGTTGTGTTTGCTCTTGGAGTGACGTAAACAATGACGAGTGACTAAGAATGTTCAGAAATATTGATTAGTTTGATAAATCGATAATGCATGTATGTAATTAAAACTAAATCGCATCGACGATCGATTAGTTATGACTAGCCAGTATCTGCAATTAATAAGTATGTGTAGGCTACGTACTTGTTTAGTCCAACAATTTCCATTGTCATTCAAACAAAATTTTTTGGAAAAGTTTCTTACGTTTGTAGCTTTATTATCAAAGGACTTTTTATCCTCTACTTTTTCAAATCTAAACCTTTTAAGGGGACGGTTTGTTGAAAAACGTAAAAATGAAACACTTATTTTATATTTTATAAGGTTTTGTTGCAAGTTTAGGTTATTTTACTTAGTTTTTTATACTTTAACGGTAACTTATAAAACACACACCCCAAGGGCAACTTTTGCCACAGTTCCCGATGGTCAACAACAGTCATTCGGCTGGAGTTTTCATTCATCACCACATGATTGCTTGGACGGTCCGTCATCCCTTGCCTCGGCTGGCATGGCCGAGACGACAACTCCAGCCCGCCGCTTGCCATTTCTGTACACCCTGTTATTGATGACATTGAACGAAAGGGCTTTGCTTTGCTATAAATCGAGAGAGCCGTGGAGTCAGGGTCAGTATCTAGAAGCCCCCCAGGGGCTGCGGGGCAATGCCCGGTGAAGAGGCACCGGAAGGACATTCTGGCTGTCCCACACTTCTCACCCGTCCGTAAAGCGTTCATCCACGGCATGCCAGCCACGGCACGCCGTCACAAGAGAGAAACGATTTTGTGGGGCGATTGGAGGCGCGGATCAATACTGATGTTAGTTTCTTGACGAATGGAGGGGGGAACTGAAGACCGAAGACTCTTCCGTAGCAATGACCGCCTTATAAGTCTGTCTGTCTGTCTGTCTGAATGCTCCCCGTAGAACACACACGGGACATATTATAACCCGAGTTTTGATCCGAGTGGAGCGCTCAAGTGTTTAAGTACCGCGTAATTACTACTTATGTCTTTATGGAGAGGTGTTGAATGTAAATAACGGCAAAATACTCTTACAATATTTGAATTTCGGCACGTGTAAATTGGGGATAGAGCTTTGCTGTCTCCTGCTGACATAAGTTTTTCTTAGGTAACTGAAACAAAACCATAATCATCTTAATTTCCAAACTATACTATACCATCAATAAATAAACCAATCGATCAATCAATCAATCAATCAATGAAAAAGACTTTAACGTGAATTATTTTATGTATGTTGCTGTTATAATGGATATTGAATAACCGAAGTAGCATAACGCCACAAAGAGATAAGAAAAAATAATAATAATAAATAAATAAATAAATAAGTGAATAAATAAGTGAATAAGTAAACAAAATCATATAAAAAAATAAGTAAATAATTAAATATATACATAAATAAGTAATAAATGTATAAATAAATAAATATATATATAAATAATTAAATCAGCATTGGAATGCAGTTGTAAAGATTTAAACGTGACTTGTCTATGCAATCCATTTTGATGGCCGATCATTTTCCGAGTTGGGGTTTTAAATTACATCAGACCGAGAAGGAAATGAAAACAATCTGCTCACAGTGGAAACCTCGCTTCCAAAAGGTGCAAATATACATATATATTTGTTTAAATAAACTTTATGACTGTTATTCTTTTTCAAAGCAGCTGGAGAGGAAGAGAGCCTCTAGACAGAAACAAACTTTGTTTCCTTTAGGCAACTCATCGGGCTCCAGCTGGCTCTTCCTCTGTATGTCTTTAATGCTTTTGTAGGTTTCGCTTTATGTTCGTTTTGGTTTTTTTTGTTGTTGTTGCTATTTTGACTGTACTTTTTTATGATAGGCCGAGAAATGAAATAAATAAATAACTAAAACACCTACATCCCAAAAGGTCATGTTTTTACAACGGTACCCTTTAAAATGCACGCTCCACGCCACATCAAAACTGCTGAAACTTAAAATGAATTTAAATCACACCAAAAGAGTTACCTGCTCATATTATTGCCTGTTTAGCGTTGTTCAGTTGCCTTTTATTGTAAATCGCATTGAGACTTATGTGTGACGCACTATCTTAGAGTTGTGAAGTACTAGTTAAGATTGTGACTTTGTACTAATTTGGACTTTCTAAGTTATGTCTCCCAAGAACTCAAATCAACAAGATGAGATAAGGAAATGTGTTTAAGCGGTGGCCTTCCTCGTCATTTACGTTTTCATTTAAAAAGGGGATGGGTTGGGGAGTTTCAACGTTTCTCCTTCATTATCGCATTCTAAATCCATCAGTAAAGTACATTTTGTTTATCTTCGGCAATGCCTTCCCATGTCCGATCGCTTACCAATGTGTTTTCCTCATCTGTCGTATTTACCATCACCAGAGGATCTTTCAATAATATCCAGTACTACTTGAACCCGCCCTACCTCCCTTCACTTCTCCAGACGTCGCGATTCTCTCTCTTTCGCAAGGAATGGTCCTACCGGCCAGTCGACCTTCACTCCGGCAGTGGCAATGACCGACGGCGGAGAGCATTGAACCGAGGCGACGGTGGAACGTCGGTATTTGAGACAACGATACTCCACTGTGACGCCATCTAGAAACTGAAGCTTTTTACCATCTTACGGAGAGTTCAACTTTCTAGCTCAAAAGGGGAATGATGTTTTGCGATTTTCAACGTGTATTAGCAGCTCTTAAAGCATGGAAAAGTAGCATTAGGATTTGAAGAAATAATCTTCCCCCCCCCCCAGTGATTATTTTACCAAAACATATCTAGACACGAATGGTTTGCCTTGCAATTTTCGATGATGTGATTGAAGATTGCGATAATGAAACGAAGAATAGTAAATAAACGGCCGAACCCCAGAAAATGGACAAGAGCTGAGGTTTTCGAAGGCGAGCTTTGGATCTAGGGGGCTTGTTCGTTGCCTTAATAAGAAATAAAACAAGCAATTATTTTATATTTTCTCACGAAACGGTTAAACAAAATGCTGGTTCCGACTATGTTGATTCTCTGAAGCCGAAATGCTTTTTATACTGGCCATGGACATCGGGGTAATTTACAGAGGTGTAAAGTTAACTTCAAGAAGAGAGTCCGACAGATAAATCAAGAACAAGCTACAAACAGGACAACAGTTTAAACAACAATTGCGTAAAGACTAATCAATGGTGTGACGTGGATGAAAATGTACAGAGAAATCCTCACAGCAATGCCTTTCTATTTATTTAATTTCATTGTTTTATGTTTTGTGGTGCGCATTGGAGGCTCCTAGTGGGAAAAAATAAACTGTGGCCAGTTTTCTAATTGCGATAATTTATGTTGTTTTATAAATCAGCAAAGATTTCAGTGAAAGTTTTGGTCTCGTTCTTAAGAAAATAATGGAGTGTAACAATGGGACTTACTTACAATTATCAAAACAGTCTGAATTTACCTAGCTAGTGTGTGCGCAACATTACTGAAATAAGTATAATGAAAACTGCCTTTAAAATGTTTTGCTTGAAATGCTATATTTTCTAAGAAATGAGTACAACAATAAGTTTCAAACTTGCAAGTCAGACGGCACTGTTTGAAAATAGCGAAAACGTGGAGGTTTTTCACTGTTTCCTCGTGACTCTGATGACCGAATGAGTTAAAACTTTCACATCTTTGTCATTTCTTTTTAAATATGATGGGTCGCATAAAGTGCAAATACCGGCCTTTGGCAACTACCAATGTTGGCCGGGGACTTTAAATGGCACATATAAACATTTATCAGGACACGCCATGGGTTTTTGGGATAATAAGTTCAGTCAAATGCAACGGTAGAACGTCGTAAAATCAACCTGTACATATTTAATCAAAGTTCGATAGTCACATCTTTGGAAAAGATGGATTTATTGACTTACGCGTGAATCAGCATGAGAACTGGCTATTTTAGAAAGCAGGTAGTGACCTGGGATGGACATATCTCCAAGGACACAAATCATCCAGTTATAAGATTATGAACTTAAAGTATAAGCTCTCGGATTTAGTATTCCTATATTCCGGTTGTTGTTATAGAAAGTTCAAATTAAATTTGAATCTTTAGTCGGTTTCATAAGCGAGTGTTTTCATAAAATGATGATCGTCACAACTTAACATTAACGGGAAGCGTGAGCGTTGGCATCCTTATCAACAAGCATCCAGCTAAACTCGAGAAATTTTATCAATAATTCAGATGACCCTGTTTTCTTAAAATCAAAGAAACAACAGCTTTTGTCTGTAAATGGAATTTGTGAGCGTTGATATCCGTGCTTATTTCAATTGCGACAATCGTTTATAAGCAAAGGTGACTTGAGGGGGTCTTCAAATGTTATTTTCCTGAGTAAGAATCTACTTCGAACGAAACTTTGAGATTTTTTGTTTCTCGTATTAACTTAAAAATACTTGACTTTGAACGGGCTTCAGGTGACAGTAATAATGACGTCATCTATAGGGTCGATATCCACGAAAGTCCTCACTGCGCTTGCTCCGATAATACAGTTTCTCCGTGGAGTTCTTCCAATGGTGCAAAAGCAACCCCAAAAAAGGGTGAAACGAGGCTGCTGCATGAAAACAGCAACAGATTGAACAGTAATCCAAAATCTCTATGGAAGTATGTGAAATGTTCATTAAAAAGATGATCATCAAGGCTGTTAGCTGCAGGGAGTGTCACTTTAAGTTAAAGTATACGCGCCATTCCAATTAATATTTTGCGTAATCTACAATCCATGTTTTACATTCAGAGTGACATCCGCGACACCTTGAAGTGCCTTCAAAGATTTAGACAGAGTTAGTTAAGCGGGGATTCGGCTCATCTATACCAGCCTTGAGTTTGGGAAACACACCCACGACACAAGCTGGAGTATTGAATGAGACGAGATGACAGGGATGCGGGGCTCGCATGTCTTCCTGTTGTAAAGGCAGGCTTTGATTTCAATTTAGAAAATGTCATTCGGATAACATTCCCAGATATAACCCTCAAAAGGTGCTGGTTTTTAACACATGTTCTCTAATGGAGAAGCCATTCACAGTTTTAATTTTAAAGAATTATCTCATGGCGACTGGTCTGTGAAGAAACGAAAAAGGACCCCCCCCCCAAGAATTGTTTGAAATTTCTGTAAAGCACGCGGCCAACATTGACAATTGTCAAAGACCAGTGTCCATGGTCACCAAACATTATACATGAAATAACCTTATATTTTGCTCACTGTTTTCTAACATCGCACTCGTGAGGTCAAAGCTAGTTGTTTCTTCTAATTTCTCAAAAACATGCGCGTCTAAGAAAAAGCCTTCATGGAAGATTTTCATAATTACCACGTTTTAAGAGTGTAAATTATCTGTGAATCTGTGAACAATTGTTTTTTAATCTTAACAATGTTATGCACACACTTTAAACATACAACCCAAAGACATTTTCCTCTTAAAAACAGCAACCCTTCTTAGGACAATTATTGGTATCACGTTAAACAACGTATCACGTTAAACCAAGTAACAGCCAATCATGTTAAATCACGTATCACATTAAACCACGTCACGGCAGACCACGTGTCACGTTAAATCACGCATCACGTTAAACCACGGTTCACATTAAACCGCGTATCGCGGTAAATCATGCATCACCTCGAATCACACATCACGGTAAATCACTTTAAATCAAGTATCACCATTAAACAAAAGTCAAATCAAATTAAATTTACATATTCTATTCGTCTTCAGTAGACGGAAGAAACAGAGTTAAGGATTTGAATCTCTGAGACCAAGCTACCCCGGTTCTCCTTCAAACCTTCAACCCGTTCAAATAAAAGAGTTGGGGGTTTTCCTCACCTAAAGGTAGTTTTTTCTCTCAATTTCTTTACACTTTGAACAAAAATCATTCCTTCTAATTTATACATGTAAACAGGCGGTCTACAATCGGCTGAACATATTCAACCATCCCATACGAGAAAACATCGATGATGTTTTCAAAGTTTGTTATTACCGCAACTAACTATGCAAACATTTCATGTTTTCTGGGGATAAAAACATCATAACGAAGTCGCGGGAACTATTGTACTGCATCCTTTCTTAAAGTGAGTCATGGGGGTTAACTTCATTGGATTTATGTAACACCTAAACACCAACGGATACAAGGCGTATTATTGGGTTTTTTCCCCCATAGACTGATGTGTGTAAAGCAAATTCAATTTAAGGTAATATGAAACAACAAAGAAATGAAGAAAAATGTATCCACAAAATTATCAAACGCAACAATAACACAAATTTAAGCTACAAGAAAACACAGATCGCCTCAAACGTACAAACGTGTGACAATTTGAGACAAGAACTTTGAGTTTCTTTATGTGGGGGGGG
>CM021531.1:2950347-2969058 GCA_010994315.2 Pisaster ochraceus
CCCCCCCCTAGTTTCTGTGTAGTTTTCTTTTTTAAGATGTACTGCAGAAGGAACGATTTCCCCTTGTTTACGTCGAGTGGCCATTGTGGGGCCAAAGTGCCCCATCTCCATGTCATTTCTAAGTACCTCATGTTTGGTCTTTACGTACCTCTTAGTCCTTCGTTGTGAACGTTCTATTCTCTCCTCTACTTCGGCAATTCTGGGAACCTCACAGCAACACATTTAAATTAATGGCAATCAAACAACAACAACAACAAAAACAACAACAACAACCACACTCACCAACATACATCCTGGCCAGCAGGTGTACCCCCACATTGTCAGTCTTAAAATCTTAACTCATTACATTTTGGGTGAGCTGTCTGAACTATGTCCGAATGGCCTTTATTTTTTGATCGAATACACGAGTTATCAAAGGAATACCCAGTGACTTACATTGCTGTTGTGTCGCCATCTTGTTTCTCAATATTGAAGGGTGTCAAAGTGAAGGACGGCTTCGGAATTACGGCTTCGGCATTGCCTATGGCTATGGCTAGATTGCTGAGAAGGTCTATTCTTCAACGTTGTTGCTGCTGCCACTTGCCTTAGCCTAAGCCGAAGTCGTTTAATTTAGTCACGGCCTGAGAAGAGTAAAACAGACTGGTGCCGTTTTTATGAAACGAGGGATAGACGGCGTCCGGGTCAAGCGACTTCAGCTACGGCTATGGCTGTTGGCTGAAATGACAGCGTTGGAGAATAGAACTTTTCAGTGTAGCCGTAGCCACTGCAAAAGACACTAATTCGGACACAGCCATAAACCACACTTCACGTTGTGTATTAAAGGAAGAGTGTGCTTTTGGTAATTGTCAAAGACAAGTATCCTCATTTGTTGTATCCCAACATGTGCATAAAATAGCAAACCTGTTAAAATTTGGGCTCAATCGGTCATCGAAATTGCAAGAAAATTGTGAAAGAAAAATCTTCCTTGTTAATTGCATGTTGCATTGTGTGCTTTCAGATGCCTGAGACGGCTTCATGCACGAAGCCCTCCTTTTGGGTGAAAAAACCCATGCATGAAGCCTTTCTCAGATTTAAAACTTGTGGTGAAAAGTTACCTCTTTCTCTAACACTAAATTACTTCAAATGGTTCGTTTCTAATAATGTTTTATTATATCAAAAGCTCTCCAGTGCTCTTTATACCAAGTAAGTTTTTATGGTCATTAATTTTTTGGAGTATTTTACCAAAAGTACACCCTGCGTTTAAGGGGTTACGTAACAAAGATACAAGCATGGTTATGATTTCCCTGGTCGTTACAGGGCCAGAGTTAGAGCTGAGATGACCGAATTCTTTAACGTCATATCGCATGCATCAATCCAGTCACAGCCGTAGCCCAAGTTGCTCTATTTCAACTCGACCTCTCTACATCATTTATAAAACCCCATTCTTGGGATGTCTCATTTCCGTATATGGACGGCATGAAGTTGACCCGACGAGCCATAGATATCATGCGTGACAACTCGTCCTCCTTCGTCTACGGCATTTTTATATATCCCAACAAGCTCCCGTCCTCTGATGCCGGGCAGATGCCACGGAGGGTCACACCTTCACCCACCCATGGGAGGCATTAGCCAGGATCGTCAACGCTAACTCGGGTTCCGCTATTTTATCCCGAATGAACGTTCAGATCGCATCACCTCGAACATTAAAGGGAAGTCACAGCACGTTGTTTTGTTAAAAAACTCTCACCGAAACCATTGACGGTCTGAAAGACACAGTATATATGATTGATACTCATTAGGAGAGAGGTTTAGTTTCAATCTGATAGTTCACTGGTTATCAAGTTCACACCAGGGCCACATTTCATAGAGCTGCTTAAGCACAAAAGTAGCTAAGCATCAATGATATTATGCCTACTAAAATAAGGTAACCAGCCAAAATACCACGTCATGTGTACAATTTATGACTGATATCCTGCGTATTTTTGCTGAGCAGAACCAATCACTATTCTCTGTTTAGTGAGCTCTATATGAAATTGGACCCCTCAAGAGAAATATGTCCATTTGAATATTGTCAACGTCGGGAAAATAGTGTTTGAAGACCTCATACTCTAACCCCCACTCAAAAAGCTCATTTGGTTTGTTTATTTATTTATTTATTTATATATTTATGATAATTATAACTATTTAGAATATTCGTTTACATACTGCGGGTGTCTTGCTGAGAGACGAGGGCCGTTGAATAAGAATAAGAGAGGTGACAAATGATTAATATTTTTGTCTGCACTAATTCAGACATAGCCGCTCTAGGTTAAAAAAAAAACTACAAATGAAACAACCAGAAAGGAGAACATGTAAAAAAAATTTTTAAAAAGGACCCCCGTGTGTGTTTAAAAAAAGAAGTGAAAATGAAAGTAGATCAACATTGTGATAATCCATCACACTTTTCAATATTTCCTCATATTATAATACAAGAACAATATCTTAACGCAGCCAGTGATGTAGGGTTATAGCAAAAGGCTCAGTTGTTGAACGAACGAGCTGATTATCTTGGAGGTGTACCAATTCGATAGGTTACTAATTAGAGCGATGAATCGATTACCTTAAGCATCTACAAGACTACTTTTTCATTGATACCATTCGACTTGTTGTTCTTCGAAATCGTTGCCTTTACACCTCAACGTAAACTATCTCACATACACATTGCGCATCATAAAAACCTGTCCGAAATTTGCGTTCCTGCTCCCACAACTTAAGCCTTTACCATTCTAAGAAGCAATCACAGTTGGGAATCATGCCCTTTCCATCGCTACACCACACTGCAAAAACGTGGGTGTTAAAATTGACACCATGGGTGCTGTTACATATAGATACCGAAAAAGTACCACAATAAAATCTCCCGGCAAGATATTCAAATATCATCTGATGTTTTTTGTTTTTTTAACCATGGCTAGCTTCTCATATGCAAATTCATCACTATTGGATTGTATGACGTCTTCACCATATGGTGTTAAAATAACACTGATTCACTAATTTCTTCCAAAACAATTACATTGGTGTAATTTTAACAACCTTGTTAATTATGATTCTCTCTTCGGTACATATATGTGAAAACACCCAGGGTGTCAATCTTAACACCCCAATGTTGAACATGAGACAATCTCCCTCACTAGCCATCTTCCAAACTTCACTTAAAACCTACCTTTTTATCGATAGCTTTGCTGCACGGTTCCTTTTTATGAGCGATGACCGTTTGGAATTGGTGCCTTACAAGTTGAACGATTGATTGATTGATTGATTATCATCTCAAGTTTAGGAACATAGAAAAAGAAATTCATGAAAATGCATAAAATCTCCCGGCAAGATATTCAAATATCATCTGATGGTGTGGTTTTTTTTAAACTATGGTTAGCTCCTCATATGCAAATTCATCACTGCGGGATTGTATGACGTCTTCACTGAAATCTACCGGCATTTAAAGGTATTATTGGAGATGACAAAATAGTCACAGACAGTGTTCATGTTTTGTGTGATCAACCATATACATGAAATAACAAACCTGTGAAAATTTGGGCTTAATCCGATGTGTGAGTCAGGTGAAAATAGTGAGAAAAAACACGCACAATTTTCGGCATGTAAACACATTGCCCTGATGTGTGATTGTGCCAACTGAAATCAGCTGTTGCGTATTTTTAGGTTTTCAGATACAGTTTTCCCGAACAGGACTTCAATTCAGAGGAAATTATTTCACTGGGGGGAAAATGGTTCTAGTATGAACATCCCAGTAAGCTGTCAGACTAAGTAAAATTGAACACTGATGTTTTTTATTCTCACCAATTCTGAATAATACCTTAAAATGTAAATGTTATCTTCCTTAAACAAGTAACCTTACATGTATATCTAAAATGATATGTTTTTAGGAAATCCAATCAAGAGTTTATTTTTTGTAAAAAAAAAGTTACTGATGATAAATAATAATCAATATGGGACATGCAAAGAGTTGCTTGTTTACGTGCTATCCGTATCCCCCATAAGCATCAATTCCTTCGTACCGATTGAAAAGCTTCAACATTCCCAAAGAAAAGATTACACCAGATTGAAAAATTGTTTGTTTATAATTGAGTTGACCTTATGGCGTAATAAGTTAGCTGTCCGACCGTTCACACAAGCAGTGGCAAAACCATGTTATTTTCATTGGGGGGGGGGCAAGCGAGGCAAATACATAATTTTGGGTGAACTATTTGGGCCTAATGTTTAGAACCATTCATTTATGCTGGGGGGGGCAAAGGGGCAAGGGTTCTGACCCCCACCCCTACCTCCTCGGTTACGCCACTACACGCAAGACATTCAATACACCGGACAATCTGTACATCCCTGTGGGGACATAATTTTGCTCTTTCCTTTGTCCCTGTTCTGAACATCCTCCCGTACTTTACACCAAAAAGTACATCCTCCTGTACACCAAATTCCTTGTGAAGCACCCCAGTCTTTAGAATTCCCCTTTGAAGACCCTCTGTTTTCCCTTCTTCTTTTTTTGTCCTCGGTCTCCATAAGGTAGCGAATAATTATTAAAACACTTATTTGTTTTGTCCCTTCACACGCACACAGACACCCACCCTGTAAACCGAGGACTTTATATTTGTTTTTCCTATAAGTTGGTTGGACTGGTTTAGTGACGTCCCTATTAGGTATTGTACATGAAGGCGAAGTGTGGACGTCCTCACGATGACAAAACACCCCACCCCCAAAAATAAAAATTGAGCAACACACCAGCAGATGTACACTATAGGACAATCAGTTTATTGAACATTTATATTAATAGTGTAGCCCCACACTTTATAGTCATGGTAATTTTACACTCTTACATTTAAATATATACAGACCTGTGGGACAGGCTCATCATAATATGTGCACTGGTATAGTATTTCTCATTATTAAAAAACAACAATAATAATAATAAAATTTAAACCAAAAAAAGGAAAACGGAAATTGAACAAAATTAAGACAAAGTTGACAGAAATGAAAGGCTTACGACGTTTTCTGAGACCTCGTGTATGCGAGTCAAATACAATACACATCTAATAGAGCTATTATTGTGACGTCATTATCAAAAAGGCAAATGACAGACAACGGTTGAATACCCATACGATTACGTAATAGTAATACGGTGATAATTAAAACAATATTAAGAGTCATTATAACAATAGGTACGGGTTGTGTACATGTGCTCGTTAAATACACGTTACAGGCAAAGTAACATTGGAACGGATGAAAGTATCACCGTAAGCTAAAAAGCGATGTTGACTATTTTGTTTAATTTTGTTTCACAATGTTAGAAGTCGTGTACCTTGCACCCGATGACACCATCCTCAAAATGGGTCCCGACTATTTCACACACAAACCTTCCTTGGTTTGGGTTGTAGAGGACAAAGTGGGAATGACAATTAATGGATTGCTGTAATCGTTCCTAATGTAAAGAAGTCTATATCTCTTGTATACAAAACCTCCTTAGTGTTGATACGATCAGTTTGCTGTAGCCCCATTAAAATATGTTGCTTCAGATTTGTTTTAAATGTCATACAATTATTGTTTTAATCTGAAACAGTTTCAAATCTATACAATCTGACCATCTATGGAAGAATGAAATTCAATCTTTGTGGTTGGTGTTGAGCTTCAGCATATTTTGCCATACAAAACAAATCATGTAGTTTTTCGTTGGTCAGCTCAATGTTAACCATGGGGGGTGTGACAATAATGTATGTTCGGTTGTTTGTATCAACACAAGAGGGCGTGGATGATGTCACTGCGCAAGGAATTTTACAAAAAAAGTCACACCCGAGTTTTATCACATAGTACTTGGTCTACGCTAGGTGTCATGGGGGGCATTCACAGCATATTCAGTTCTTAGCATTGTTTAACTCAGTTATTACGTTGGAAATTAATTATAAGAAATTGTTTTTAATGTCGTTTTAAAATTATTTATATACAATTTTACCCTGTTTTCCGTTAAGAAGTCATTCCGCGGATAGACTCAATTTCGGTTTATGTATATTTTACAAAAAGTAAAAAGGAAGTTCATAATGAGGCTCAAGTCCTGAGACAACTGGTGCCTTTCTAAGTTTATGTTTTTTTATGTGCTTTTCCGTAATAACTTCCAATTACTGGTAAGGGAACTAGACACTACTTTACTTTATGAAAGACGTCCAGTAGAACAAGTTGAACTCACCAAGCTTACGAGCTTTTGTGTAAGACCACGGTAACTGTTTGAATTAAAATCAATTAACTTATTTTGCGAATTTCTTTCTGATGGAAAACAACTTTCCTTTTTGCGCAAGCAAGTCTTGATTGCATCTTATGAAGTGATTAGTGTCAATAATGTGTACCGTGGTCATTGGATTGCTCCATTTCTCGCTTTCTTCATCTTGCATTTGCCAGACTAACCCGCAATTTTACGGCAAAACTTGGTAAGTCCCTCGCATCATTATACACTTGCAACATGGACAAAAAATAAGACGATTCAACAACAATAATACTTTAGGAATTTGTTGTAAAGCACCATTTACTGAGTAGATTTAGTTATTTCCCTCAAAAACTCAAGGTGCAATCGAGACTTTTAGTGCTGCAGATTGCTGACCATGTTGCAAGATCAAAACAACGGGGCAGACAGTCCAAGTTTGCCGTGACCTCATTTCAGAATTACAAAATGCTAACATTATTATTTACTTCAGACCTACTTGAATTTGAACGCAGTTGGAATACTCGTGTTAACAGCAAAATAACCATAACCCATTTCACTTCGTAAAATAGATACATTTGAACAATAAGAAATAAATAAAGCAACAAAAGGCAGGTTTAAAATACACCTAAAAGGATGTGACGAGACAGTTGTGAGAGTTGCACCACTTTTTGATTGAACATTAAATGCATTGATGGAGTTTACTATAAATAAGTGGCAATGCAGTGAGCGTCTACCCATGCACAGCGAAGACTCCTAGCCGAAGGAGTCCTGGTTATAAGACAACTACCGAGAACCTCCTCAGTTTTCTTCTGTGCAAAACCAATTGGGACCTCGTTTAAAAACAAACTAGGTCCAAACAATAGGAGGACAAACAAGTGTGCATATGCGTTTGCAACGTGGAGTGAATACGAATATTTCACCGCTCAAAAATGAAATTTTTTGTGCGTGAAATTAGGATGAGGTAGAGTTACCTATAAAGCTACTATTTATACAAAGAAATGTTACCCAAAAAAGAAACACAAGTACAAGTTACATCTATTGTTGCACTTAAAGAATATTCCGACACACACGTTCACAATTATAAATTGTCCACCTATAGTTTCCCGAGAATCAAATGTCCCGTTTGCAGACCAGTTCTTGGTTTAGTTCTTTGCTAATTTGTGTATTTATATATATTGTGACCAACGATCATCTTTTCAGATACGTCAAAACTTCGCAGTGGCGTTAGACACAATGATTCTGTTCGAAAATATTGTTTTACTGGCCTTGATATTGTAGTCCAGATTTGGTCCAGGTGTTTAGTCGATTTTTTGTTAATTGGGCATACGAAGTTTAGTTAGTTTTGCCTTTTTAGTGTTTTTTATTTATATCCCAATAAATATTAAGTTAGGATGATACTGAACAGTTCACCATAAAAATCTGAATAAAAATAATTATCAAAACAGGTGGTTTTTCACTAAATTTATGATTTAATGTATCAAAAGATGGCCGGCGAAACTTTTTTTGTGAGCAGATATCAAATCGGCTATTTCAAAACTTGATTCGGAGCATTTTGATCATTTCTACAGTTTTTGTTAACAATGACGACGAAACGTACGTATAATTTAATTTTACTATTTCTAAAAAATGCCTAACAATTACATCGGCCTTAAATTACCAGACAATGCACTTTGAATGTGATTGATTTTTGCGTTCACTTACAGCAAACGGGGGCACTATATAAACTTAGGAGTGGCAAGTTTTCTTCCATCAAAATGAAAAAGCATTTCAGACTTTGTCCGAATTATAAGGGGAGACGTGTTGTCTAAAACATACAGCCCGTGTTATTATTTACATGTCATTTACACACACAAATTAGTCCTTAAATTACTTGCTGTAGTTGTGACAGAAAAATACACACTTGATTAAAGATAAGGTACAGCATTGATTAATTAAGTAAAACTGTCCCTGTACACTGAATCTCTTTTTGTGTGAAGGAAAACAAATTGTCTTTTTGCAAAACTGCTGCTATTTATTGTGGTTGTTCTTCCTGGATTGAGAGAAAAAAACATGACTGTGTGCTACTTTCGGAATGCTGTAGCTTCTGACTGGCATGGTCGTTGTCTTTGAATTGCTACATGAACATTCACTGCTAGTACAACCATCTGGATGGTAAGCACCTCAATTTGAATCCGAAGATTTTGTCAGCAGCCATACATAAGTTGAGTGAACTGCATCTTTTGTCATAATAACAATGCGTATGTATAGAAGATAAAATGCATTTCAGGTTTAAATTGGGTCAACAATGATATTTGAATTTATGAAACTTGAAGAAATAAACCAATGCTGTATATTACCTTTAATACTGACGTGTTACAATATTGTGGAATACTCTTAACAAAACTACATTTCAGGGATTTTCTTTACGAGACTTTGCGTCACACGAGATTTTGAATACATCTAGATGTTATGTGAATATAAAAGGTGGTGTTTTTTTTTTCTGCGTTTGTGATTTCCTAAGATGTAACCATCTTTACCTCTGTGTGTTGCAGTCTGCTTGCTGAGGACACACTGTTCTTTGTGGGAAGCGGGGATGCGTTCCCTTCACTGCCGAGCTCACACGGGGAACTTTCTGACTCACTCCCGCTGATGACGGGCGTTACGGGTTTCTTTGATGACGACGAGCTAGAGTTACTATTTGTGTTACTACTGCTACTACTACTACTACCGCTGGTAGTGCTGCTGCTGGTGGTGTTACCAGTGTGAGTTTTAACATGTTTGCTCAGGTGATCACTACGCATGAATCTCTTGTTGCACGTGGGGCAGGCGAACCGTTTCTCACCAGTGTGTGTGCGTAGATGACGCTGCAACTCGTCTGACCTTGTGAATCGCTTCCCGCAGAACAACCAGTTGCAGACGAACGGGCGCTCGCCGGTGTGCCATCTCAGGTGAGCTTTTAGGTGAGACGTCTTCCCGTAGACTTTACCACACCCTGGGATGTGACAACTGTGAACGTTCTTCTTGCGTGTGGGCTGACCGGCCGCGGCAAGTCGTTCATTCTCCTGACAATTGGGGCAGTCACATGTCGCACGGCCTGTGTACCGTCTGTTCGCTCGGGACGACAGCGACAATCCGCTGAAACCGTTGGGCGTGAGGAACGGGGAGCGCATCTGCGACAAACTCATGAGATCGCAGCCTGGCGGCACTAATGATCCTAGAGTGTCATGGGTGAAGAGGGGAGGCGCCGGCATAAACGGGTTACCACTTGGGGAACTGAATACAGGGTGTGCCGCGTTCAGTGCCGCACACTCGGCGGCATAGCTCGAGTATTTGGGTAACTGGGAGCTCAGTGCCACGGCGGTGCTTGGGTGTAGATCCAACCAGCTTGACCCTCCACGTAGCTCCCACCAACTCAGGGTGGACGCCGAGCTTGAGTCCCGGGCAATACTTGCAGCCGCCGCACTGGACGCCTTTAACCACGAGTCGTAAGGGTGTGGACACACAGGCATACCAGGGCATACATTCATTAAATGATCTGCTGTTGTCCCGTGAAGTTTGTGTATGATAGCGGGTTGGGAGGCTGAATCTGTTGAAGTCCATGGTATGCTGGATTTGAGAGAAGTCCTGCCGTGCATGAGCATCTCATTGTAGGCCGCAGCAGCGGCCGTGGAATTGGTCAAAGAGGAGTTGTGTAACGCCACGGCTGACGAGATACTGTAAGGAGTGAACCCGTTGGCTGAAGCTGACACAATCGGCATCCTGGTATCGGTCAGGGCTGAGGGAAGGTCTGACATGGAGGACGTCTTCTTGATGAAGGGGTGGAAGCCTTTGGCCTTTGGTGTCGTGACGTCGTTGTGGGACGGGGGAGGGGTCTTCGTACCAATCTTATTACAAGTAGCAGCTAGCATGGCCAGGGGTGTCGTTCCAAGACGTGACTGATCCTATAGGAGAAAAGAAGAAGAACAAAATATAATCAGAAATTCAACCTTCTATTTTGCTTTGCCCACGTGCACCAGTTAGAGTGCACTTCCACATCGACAAGATAACAGAAAGATACTCCAACAAGCAAATCCATAATCAAATCAACAACAAAAAATAAAAATAAATAAAACAAAAAAAAGGAGAAAAACACAAAAAAAACATGCTGTGCCCAAACATGTCTCCGTACATCCTTCCTATAAATCAAACCGATTATTGTCATTCCAGGAGTATTTCCGTTTTTTTTCTTTTAAGAGTCCGGAAAATAATTCCCTTGACCGCGATGTATCTCTCTTACTGCTGCGCACCATCAAAATGTCACAGACAAGTCTTTCAAACTCAGACGAAGAATTTTTTTTTTTTTTTTTTTTTGGTCTTCTCCTCGCCATCCCCTAACAACAAGAAGCAACATAAATCCCCAGAATCTCTCATCATTGGACAATAAACCTACAGAGGGAGCAGTCATCAGTAGCCGGCGACGGTGGCCGATGTCTCTGTCATCATCTCCCGTGACTGACTGAAGAGAGAACCTCGGAGGAAGTTGCCACACGGTCACTACACCTCCGCATCACGAGCAGGGCAATAAGGAATAGTGCGTCCGCTCTCCACGCCTCGGCCACATCCCAGAAACCCCAACCTAAAGCCCTCTTGTTGGGATTGCTCACACGGTGTGTACGCCACGGACAGTTGGGGTTGTGACTCTCGCCGGTAAAGTGACCGCACTGATTAAGGCCTAGCGAACATTAATCAATATACCCCCATATATATCCGTGTGTCAGACTATATCCACGGAAGCGTATAGCACTTAATATATGCACGCTGCTTTTTTTTTATACGTATGCCACCATAGGTGTCACATCTGTGCGTTTCATTGGCTCGTGCATCATGTGACGTCACGAACTTGTTTTTTCTTTTTTTCTGATAGTTGAGAAAGATTAAAATCATTAATTTTGGAAGAATACGGGGGATTGAAGAAACCGGTGTGGGGGATAGGATTAACATTTTCTTTTCATAAAAAATGCATAAACATGCGGTGGGGTAAATTAGTAATCAATGCGTGTTAAATCCCTGCTAGCCAATGGTTTGATTATGTAATTGGCGAGCCGCTCAACAAGCAGGTCATGTCACCGTCGACTGCATATAAAAAAAAAATCTCCCGCCCGGGATTTCTAAATCGATTTCAAACTCCTTCAAACAGGAACACAAGCAGACCGACAATCGGTAATCGTTTAAGCAAGAAGTTAAATTGCTGTAAAATTCCAGGAATAGTAAAACTGAAAGTTATCGATCCTGGGACTGGTGATCGCAGTCAACTCAGGTCACATTTCGGCTGACTCCTCCACGCAGCGGCAGCGCGTCATGGGTTCACAGCGAACGAGCCTACTCATCGGGTCGGAACAGCCACCATTGTCACAAAGAATAGCCCCCTGATTTACCCTGTTTTGGTATTTACTAGTCGCGGGAGGGAGGGAGGAATATTTTGGAGGCTGCCGTCTGGTCTAGTCATAATGCCCGGTTAACCAACAGCGGATTATTGTCCACAGGGGGGTCATAACTACTGAGGCCAATGACCGGTAATGGCTGCCGCTTTGGCCTTTACACACAGCGCCCCCAGCGGCAGCTGCTCATTTCTCACCTTCGGCAGTCGTTATGGCGACTTTCACCCACGGGTACTACACACACAGAAAACCGCCATGTAAAAAAAAAAATAACGTTGGCATCGAACTGAGCCAAATCTATACACATGTTTACGATTCATAAATATCTAACAAATGTAAAACTGCCTGGCTGGTCAAAAGTTACTAACGGCAATAGAAATAAATAATTATATCCAATTTAAAATTTTAAAGAGGAAGTGATGCACACAGGGCACGCGATGTCAAAATGAACCCAACTGGATGTAACGCCTTTTGAGAAATTCAATTTCAATAAATATACAGAGAGTGAGATTGTACATTGTGTTCACTGAGTTTGTGTCAATATGGAGGGGTTAACAAAGACAAGTTGGACATAATAAATCTGTGTGAAAAAAACTGACTGGTTCCAGGTAGAGGAAATCATTGACTCGGAGCGGAGCGTCCTGGAATAGGTCAGTCACCACGAAACTGTCTATTGCATGGACTGTGTCTGAAGAAACTCACCTTTAATTATTCCCCTAAAATAACGTTATCTTGTGGCAGTTTTGGGATAGTTTGTGGGTTTTATTCATTCGTACAACTAAAGTTAACATTCATCAAAACTAATTATAACTTTCAGAACTTAGGGTACAACATGGATTGTTACATCCCGGTGAAGCCCACCTGCATCAGAGTAGCCCAAACCACTACTGGTGGATTCGACAGTAGGTCTCACCATACTATTTGGTTTTACCCATACACCGATGTGTGTAAAGCACTGTATACTCAGTAGTTTCAACGAGTTCTATAAAAAATATCCAAGGGCATACTACTCGGGTGGGATTCGAACCTACGTCTATTTAGGTTTGCGAGACAAACGACGGGTTTATAAGGCAAGACCGCAGTCGATGGGTTCTTCAGAGGTTGGTGTACTTATTGGAAATATGGGGGAAGGGGGGAAAAGGATAATAAAATCTTTACTCTGAGAAAAGACACTGAAAAGGTCAGACCTGTAAAACAGTGCACAGTGCAAACGAGTATCATTTGTGAAATAACACAGAAAGGGTTAGTGTATGTCTTAATACTTCTTGTTCTGCTTATTCCAAAGGTGCGACAAGCCGTTTTTTGTTTTTTGAAATTATCAGACTCTTGATGTTTTGTAACTTTATTTCATTTTTGGAAATATATACTGCTTATTTTTGATAGATAAACTTTATTTTCCCAATGTTGATTTGGCCTGATTCAAGATGTCCCACAGTTTCGTTTTTTTTTTTTTTTTAAGGGGTATGCCTACATAATGGATCATGCATTTCCAAAATCAACCCATCAATCAACCAGTATTTATTTCCATCCAGTCAATTAAGAGCACATACATAAACAGTAATCAACTTATATATTTTCAAAGGTGATCACGTGGTGGGGATCTCCAAAAAGCAAAATATGTTTCACCGCTCAAATCATCAAGTAACTATGGAAACGTACTATAATGTCATTCCCGTCCTATACACATTCTAGGACTTGAAGTTACTTGGAAACCGCGGGCTCCCCATTCCGTGTCAGGTTAGAAAATGAACCTCTGTTAATTACCGACAGTGACATTGTTCCTTCACCCCCCCCCCCACCCCCCACCCCCAAGTGGAAACGAAAACCACGGTGTGTTTGTCACTGTTTGGTCTGGTAAAATTGCGACTCAGGTTTGTTATTACCAACACGGATGGTTTCTGGTGGCTGGCAGCGTACAGACCAAAAGTGGGAGGACGGTTACTGACTAACCTCCCACTCCACCCCCACGAGTCTTTTACCTCTAGATTTACACGCGGAAAACATGGCCTACATATAGTACGGTTACGTTTGGGTCTGATACAGTTTGAAGCATAAGTTTTCCCGGTCATTTTCGACACACACAAAAACAGCCTAAACTTTTACGCATTCGTAATAAAGTGATCATGCCTGCTCAGTTGAAACCGTCATTCGATTTCACTTTGAGGCATATAAATTATAATAGTATTATATTCAATTAAACTTATACGGCGTTCTTCCTAGCCCTGCGAAATCAGCATTTAACTTGGCAGAGTAGGTGCAACTAGAGGTTTCTGCGAAAAGGTGCATTGATTTTGAACGCTTTTCGAGTGGATTGTTTGAATGGCTATGTTTTTTCAATCGCCTAACGCAAAAGAACATTTGCTTACAAATAGAATAAATGTTCGGAGCTTTCAATTTCACACAACTCGGGGGTTTAGATTCAGGCCGCTTATTATGCTGGAAAATTACCAGAAAACCAGATAATAATGATGTCAATTTATTTTCAATAAAATACTTCATGCAGATACCGTTCTTCGTTGTGAGAATACATAGAAAAATGGGAGGAGGCGGGGACACTGCGGTGCGTCTGGCTCCAAACATCTGAGAAGAGGTGTGCTGTTCCAATTAATACAACGCTGGAGGTTTTTCTTCATAATATTGTGAGAAACTGGTTCTTTTGTGGGCTGAAATACTCTGACAATTCACAATTATCAAATAGAAGTGCAACTTGTGGTGCATGTTTGATGGTGGTCACACAAGCCGCCCATCGTACGGTCCACCGAAATGGAAGTATGACTGCTTTTCCACTTAACTTGTGAGGCAAAGCGGTGCCATAGAAAAGTACAGTCAGCACACCTTCATCTGTTCTGTAGCACACTGAACTAGAACAACCTCAGGACTATACGACACGCTGAGGCAGAAAGAGTCAAGGTTCCATTTCCACTGTTTGTACGTTAGTTATAAACAAAAGGCATGCAGATTCAAAGGGTTGATGTACTAACGGATTAGTAACGTCAAAATAACTTCTTTGCCGTAATGATCATGCGCACACGCATACGGTATAGGTAATGCGAGGACTTCGACATGTGAGTTGAATCTGATTTAAATTGCATTACAAAGTTGCCGCCAAAAAGACAAAAAACAAGAAGACGAAATCGACCCCGCAGATGAAAGGCAAGTTATCTTAACTTTAACCAGCCCATTTAATGCAGCGCGGCGAATTGGAAGTTAATTACATTTTCCTGACGAGGCCGAAATGATTAGCGATGCACCGGCGTGTTTATTCTCACCTCTTGAATGTCCCCTCTATAGATTTCGTATCACTCCGTCAGCCTCCGCTCGCTCCTACAAGAAAACAACCCCAAAACCGTCTTCCCGCCATTTCTTGCCCCGCTACGCCAAATTATACTGTAAAAATACTCAGTTTGTCAGATTTTTCCATAATTCATCGGAGAGATCTCAATCCCTGCCCGCGTACGCCGGGCCCTTCAAGAAAACAACGGCCGGTTCTTGGACGGCTTTTGGTTGGCACTTGAAAGTGAGTGCACTTATCGCTATTTTCGTAGCCCGGGTTTTGAATGTTCATCACTTGCTCTTTTTTTTTCTTTTTCTTCTTCTTCTTTTTTTTTTGCAAAGAAATTGTTGACCACTTTCCGAGCAACCCGAGTTTTGTACTTGATGTACACTTGATTGGGAAAGGAGGGGGCCGGGATAACTTTAGGCAACCCCGGTTACTTCACAAGAGTCAGCGGGAGTGTTGAAGACGAAGGAAAGAGTTGGAGAGTGAGAGGGAGAGAGAGAGCAAGGAGACGGTGTGCGGCCGGCCTGTCATCCAAGTTCACCCTCCATGCAGTCTGTATTATTTGTCTTTCCCCCTGTCAACTGGACCTACCACTACACTCAACGTGGAATAATGCACGAGTGACGACGAGTAGGGTTGGCATCGCGCCGGCAATAAAAAGTTATCTTGGACTAAAAATTACGTCAATTATGGGACTCGCTCGTATGAGCTCCGTATGAATAACGAGGAGGGGACCGCGTAGAGAAAAGACCTGTGTGGGTTTAGGAACGATAGGTTAACGAACGGACGATTGGCACAGTGACATCCCAACCTCGGGATCGCATCTCTTTAAAGTACACTTTTGTTCTTATCAGAGTCGTACGAACACAAAACACAACATGGTTTATAGGGAGAATCTACACATACTCAGAGTAAGCACGACCAACGAAACTGGGCCACTGGCTTGTTTGCAAAGATCTTCAAGTAGGCATTTCAACAACAATTCAACCGATTTGGTTTTATGGAAACTATTTATTAAAAATCAAACTTCAAATTCCCAACAATGCGTCTTTAACCAAAATGTATGTTTCAAGATTCAAAAAGACAGAGGGAAAGAAAGAAAAGGAGAAGGTACAGCCAAACAAACAGTGAGAACACAACAGAATCTTAAAGTTCCAAAGGAATATGACAAGTATAGATGAAACCATCCGACGTGCCCGTGCAAACTCCACTACGCGATAAAAAGTCAAACGGGGCTGTCAGTCGGTAATAAATTAGATAAATTAATTAAGTAAGTAAAGTAATCCGTCTAACAAAATGGCCTTTAGAAATTTGTAACAAATTATTTAATCTGTTAAGCATTTTTAATCGCCATGTGCAAAGCATTCGCTTTGTTTGACAGAACAAAATTCCACGGTGTCGACAACAACTCAAGACGGCCTTGTGTTGACGCTGACAATCGGGGTAAAGCCGACCATTCGAGCGCTACTTCCGTATGGGTTCATACCGTCGAATGGCCATCCTAGCCCCACCGCCCAACTACGGCGAACCGCTGAGGAAATAAAAGCCAATCGTTACGGTGCCACCGCGGAAAATAATGTATAATTACTACGGCTTGGTCAGGCAGGTTTTAGGATGGATTGAGTGTGCTAAGTGCTTGATAAAGGATCGGAGGTAATTACATGTCAGGTGCACCTTGGTAAATCGTTCCTGGCACATGAAATTGATGGTGTTGCATTGCTGGATTATTAAATGCAACATATCGAGTGTATAGCAATGAACGCTTGCCTTTTTAGATTCCGTCGTTTTATGCAAAAAAAAAATCAAATGGTATTGAGTTGCTCATTCCAAATAGTTTAAAAATTAGGCTTCGCTCGAATTTTTGCATTTTTGTTTCTCCTTTTTCGCCCAACAAATGGTAAACCATACGAACTTTGTTGAAATTACCTGCTAAAAATTTGAAATGATATGGAGTACCTCATTCCAAGAATATAAAAGTAAACAGTTTCCGCTCAGAATTTTGCATGTTTGGTCCTCTTTTTCGCCCCACAAATGGTAAACCTTTGATAAAATTACCTGCTAAAACATTCAAGTTTCAGATGACTTTTTCCAAATACTAGTTTTGACACCTTTTTGTTATATATTTTTTAAAACATTATTTTGTCTGAAGTATTAAAAAAAAAAAAAAAAATACGGCAATGTTTTAAATAGCATATTCCTCGTGAGATTTTGTTGATGTTCAAATAAACACACAATTTAAAAAAGAAAAACAACAACCATAAAACTAATATTCGATTATTTACTACTTCAAGTTGACTCGTTCAACTGTCGTAAAAAAAACTGATTCTCGTTTACAGTTGACACGTCAAAAAGCACAGTCGTAACACAACCCGATCGTGACATCGCTCGCCTAAATCATACTTGAGCGTAATTCAATTACGCACCCAGGGTCGATAACGATATCCAGACTGTGCATCGATAGATCCAAGAGCCGATACCCGTATAAGCAATCGTGAAATCTCGTGACTTCTCCCCCAGCACGGTCAAGCGAGAGATTCCCGGCAGTAGGGGCGAGAGTGGTCATGCAAGGTGGTCACGAAGATCGATGTGATCTATTTTGATTGACAGTTTCTACCCTACTCTTCTGTACACGTTCACTCCATGCCATGGTATGAGATTTGTCCGTATGTGAAAAGAAAGCCAGAGAAGAAGAAGAAAAAAAAAACTGCGGTTGCTTTAACGGTTTGTTTTCTAAGTCAAACATCAGCCGTTTGAGCATCTTGAGCAGATACATCCCCGCCGGCCTAAGAAAACTCGGGTTTAGGGAATAATCGTATCTACGGATCTGTGGTCTCCCTAGAATTGGAACCAGCGGGCGCAGGGGAGTACTGCCTGGTTGATGAGAAGGCGCGCTCCGTAGCTCTTTTCACCCTTAGTATGGCTCCGAGCTAGGATGATGGCTCCGTCAGCCCAGCTCGTCTTGTTTTACTCGGCGGGGTTTTACGGAGTAGTATTGGGTTTTACGGTAGATTAGCCGCGCGGACCTTGTTTATCGCTGTAACCTTAAGACGGCAGACCGTGGCTTTATACGTGTGTGGGTGTGTATGCTCACGACGAATCCTGCAAACTATTGGCGTCTTTTAAAGCAATGACACACAGCTAAACAGGAGCTGATTTTCCTTCTATTTTCTTATCTTGAATGTATGCCTTGCTCCTAGAAGCTGTTACTATAATGTTGTCTTTAAAATGTGTTGTTGGTTCAACTTTGACGTCAATTGTATTGAAAACATCATTTGGAAGCAGTCACAAATATGAATAAACAATTATGTTAATTGTATGCGCATGCTATTAACATGTACGGTTCAGTTGGCCAATCACACCATTACGTACACTACAAACGCCATGCAATTAACCATTAGTAAAACCAAGAAAACTATATGATTTTAGGCAAAAGTGAAACTCATCCGAAGAGTCATAATCATGGTAGCTTTAAACAAACCAACATAAACACAAAGCCGTGGTGAGTTAATTACCGATTAATTAAACTAGCCGGTAGCACATAAATCCATAACCTAAGTTATGGCCCAGCATGCACTTTTGTGTTCATGAGAAACACTGGTACCGTGAACATTTTCATGCGGTGACAATCAGACTTGTCTCAAATCCCCTGCTTTGTAATTTCACATCATTTCAAAGCTGTATTGAAAGCCTGTCTATTGTTGAAATTAATATCCCCTCTATGCAGTATTACTTTATGGCTCAAGCATATTCTCTGGATATTTTTTTTCTGGGTGATTTAGCGTGCGGAATTAATACTGATTATTCTATTGAGATATTGGTGT
>CM021531.1:2981453-2991804 GCA_010994315.2 Pisaster ochraceus
GGGGGGGTGGTTACACTGGCACAACAATAAAGTGTATAATGTTCGTAATTAAAGCAACACCGGAACATGTAAGAAATCAATAGCCAGTGGAGGGCTGCACGTCATGGTGACGGCCGATAAAGACAGGCCTGTTTATTTAACACCATCTGGGTGTACAGTGAACGGGTATCCTTACTAGCATTGAGGTGTGGCCATACGCCCAGCGATTGCCATCGAGTCCGCCCTTCCACACACACACACGATCCGCGCTGCCGTTTCAAGAGAATGCTGAGGTTTCGTCGCCGTGCGGTGGCCGGGTATTCAGGGATGAAAGAATAAACCGGTCCTCGATGGCGCTGTATCATCTCTTGAAGTTTTGTTGATGTTTTAAGTAGTCTCGACTTGTGGTGTGATGTGTGATTTTAGGCTTGGTATTGTTTTCTTATTTTTCCCCACGATTTAGTTAACTGCGTGGTATGCATATAGATTAGATTTTATGTGGAGACAATTTAATGCCAGTCGACTAAAAGGCAATCGTTGTTGCAGATAAGCATTTGCTATATTTGTTGAAATTTAGTTTCAATTGGAAGTCACAGTTTGCCAACTTCATAAATGTTTGAAATAAACAGAACCTTTGAGTGTTCTTAATAGTCGAATGGTGCTCTGTTTTCATGGGGGATCAGTGATAAGCGATTTCCCTCGGCAGTGTTCCCTCAACAGTGTGTAGAACGACTAGACTCTTCACAAGGTGTTGTACGGCATCACTTGACTACACTTGTACACATGGTGTATTCATACGGCATAAGGTGATAGAGTCAGCCCCTTCAGCGCTTGGATGACGGCTAGCTCCTCAAGCAAAAGCCCACTGCTTTCTCCTTCTCCTTCTTCTTCTTCTTCTTCTTCTTCTTCTCCGACTGAGCAACCGACCGACCGACCAATCGACAACGGGACAACGAGCTAGCGGTCATGGACCCCGCTAGCCTACCCTTACGTCCCTTCTCCCATGCGGTCATTGTCATTCAAGAGAGAAGAAAAAAAACGTACCCGTGTGCACTTGGCCCGATTCAGTTATACACAAAAAAAAATCCCAATCATATCGCCCGGGCTGTTGGCGTGGATTCAGTCTCCCTGTCTATTCCGTATACCCCCGAGCGATTCTGATTGTACACCTCCAACGTTATAGGATATTATTTTCCCCTACCCCCCCCCCTTCTCTCTCACACGCTGCCCCCCCCCCCCCTTCATTCCTGATTCGATTTTAGTACGCTGCTCGGGTTTTGGATTGTCGGACCGCACGCTATTTACGCAATCGCTCGCTGGACTATGGGTGTAGAGCAATCGTGGATCGCTTTCACAGCATGCATTACTTGGTTGGCCTGACTTAATGGCCGCAGAGGCAAGGCCGGTTCGTCCCACGAACGGATCCTTGATAATCACGGCCGGCAACGAAATTATCTATCCACGGTGAAAGATGGCAACAATTAATGGAACCGTGGGCTCAGAACTGTCCCCTGGAGTCACGCTCAATCTTCACAATCGAGAAGAGACATTTGAGAAACAAAGACAAGAAGGGAGGGTAATCCTGTACTAACTTTGTGCAATTTAGTTTCTGGCAAGTACTGCCAAAGCAATAAGTGTCAACCTAGGTAGTGAACAATCAACTCCACCGCAAAAATCACCTCAATTTAATAAAGAAGTCATCACAAAGGTGAAGTAATAAATATACAAAAGATAAAATAAAACAAAACCTTGAAACAGAACATGAAATGACATGCGAGCAAACAATCAGCATTGTATGGCTCTCGCTAAATTGGTAAATCTGGGGATACAGTAATCAAATCACCAAGTCAAGACCGTCATCAACAAATGCAATCAACTCAACATTATAGATATTGCATCACGTCATGTTTTGTTCAAACCAAACAAATACACAAAACTTAGTCTTCATGATCGTCTAACATTTTCACGCTATCAACGGCACATTGTATTACTGGGCGCCGGTTGTGGCCGGACACCAGTCTGTCTCGGTGACAAGCATGTACGTTAAAACAACACGATCACAGGTTGCAGGGTACTAGACATTATAGCGCCGGTACAGACTCCCTGATGTACATGTACATCCTACCATAAGCAGGTTGCATTTTAGTCTGGTGCCGAGATGTGGTAATCATCCTTGTATCCGACAACTCCTCAAACAATACATAAGAAAACGACTGGTTTGTTCAACTCAATAATATACTACATAAAAAAACTAATATTAAACGCTATAATCAAAAGTCATTCAGATATTTGACAATAAAGAGCCGCAAATTGTGTTCACTTAATACAAACGTGCTGCAATTCTGGACCCAAAGGTTGCTGGTGTGTTTTGGTGCTCGTTTGCATTCAAAACAATAATAAGCAGAATATTTATACTACTTTCATTTTATTTCATGGTTTGTTCGTTGGGGTGCTTGTTTGTTTCTGTATTTTGAAATACATAGCGGTAAACTGTTCGGTCATACCACACAGAATGATCATCAGAATTATTTCTTTATAGAATAACACAACATCGTTGTAGTTTCTTGAACAACGTGACCGCTCAATTTATTGTAATGTTGGTTCTTTTGGAACGTTTTTGTTTGGGGTGGGGAAGGAGATGCAATCTTAAAAATGCAGTGTTCCCATATCCTCTAAATCTAACTTCGTTTATCTTTTACCGGGAAGTCAATGGGTTGAAGATTCAATTGGAAAAACACAACAAACAAACAAACAAACACCCCAACACACAAAACAAAAAACAAACAAAACATAACAAATAAAAATTTGAAATAGGAATTTGAAATGCCCGGGCTTTTGGCATCTGGCAGACCGCCTACCAATAAACCGCCAGTCACAAGGGTAACGCCCTGACTAGTTCAGTCCTATATATACTAAACAATTACTGTTGTTGTGTCACAAAAAGACCATGACTTCGATTCGAAGCAGGCAAGGGGGAAAAGGGGCAGTCGACGAAGAGTAAGCCAACCCGGCTGGCGCCTGCTACGCCCCGGGCTGCCAGGTCTGACTTAACAGGCGACAAGGCTTCGAGTGTTGGATGCTTCGATTTTGTGATTTTAGTGACGCCTTTGAGGCCTTGGAGAGGAAGAATGAGAAGGGGAAGAAACCCGAATTACGCTCGCTGGTGACCTTGGCCGTGACTGCAAGGAAAGTGTATACCTCGCTTAGATGTCAACGGTCAAACACGTGGGAATAGCTGACATTTAAGGAAGCGTCGATTGCCTCATACCAATATAGCTGTCCATTTTGTCTACAATACTTTCATGTTTCCTGACTACTTTATTACATTAAAAGTCCCTCTCCCTCTCTTCACAAAGCCATCCAACTGATGGACAAAACAAAAGTTTCCGGTACCTACAGCGAAAAAGGAAAATTATTCTACTTTCAGTGAATCTGCTCCCGGGTAGACGGGCAATTTGCTGCCATTGGATTGTGACTGTCACATTTAACCCAAATGAAATATAAAATAAGATCCAAATCGAACTCATTTGTGGACAGCCTTTTATGCTTAAGTAATTAAATCTGTTACATTCAGAACGCAGTTTTCAATTAAATATAAATTGGACATTGAAATTGGAAGTTTGAAGGCAGTTCATAGTGCAGTATAGTCAAACACAGAGGAGAACTGTGGTCAAACGCCCATCCTATTTAAAGGGCGCGCATTTTGCCATCAATAGTTGAAAACAATAACCCAAAACCCACTTCTTCCCTGCCAGGGGAAAAACAAATAGCATTGCTTAACAGAATAGCAAGCTTCAACAAAACGTTGAATAACTTCTATTCGTACCACGTTATCGACCTGGACTTCGGAGGCCATCTCAGATTTTGTCATCAACTTCCATGCGGCGGTTTGGGTATGCCCCCCCCCCCCACCCCATTCATTACGATACCATCGATCGGGGCTGGCGGTGTATGGCCATCGAAGCCACAAACTCCCCCTCTCCGCCAATCGCCGGCTCACAAACGCTATTTTGTCTGTGTAAATTGGCAGTGGTCTCTCCCCCAACAGACGGCATGAGAGACCATTGTGGTTTGGCTTGTTTAGGAGAAGGGGTGCTTGTAGTATTTCGACACTTCTGTATTCATTGTAACGCCCTCCTGATATCGACCTGAGCGGTGCCCGCACAATGACGTGTACTGGAGTAAACTCTTCCAGCAGACGGATTTTGGTCAAAGTACAACAACCCGGGGTGGTTTTGTTGATGTGATATCGGGTATAACTTACCCCTTTTGGTAACTAACTAAACAGTAGAAGATACAATATGATAATATGATGCAGAATGCGAACTTTAGGCTCCCACAACTAACTGTAGACACATCGCTTGACTGAAATAATTGATGAGTAAAGGTATGAAGTATTGTTGGCCAATGGTACGAAACATCCAGCATCAATGCAATCCAAATAGTTTAGAGGTATTGTGTGCAAATCACAATGGAACCTGCTAGAGTAATATTCCCGTAAACACGGCAATAAACAGAATCATCGCAATGGCGAAGAATCTATCTATCAGTGTGTTGAGATATGTGGAGCACTTACACAATCAATGATTAGATTAGATTAGATTACTAGGATGGCAAGAATGACAGTAATGCCAGTATCGACGACACTTAGAATGACACTGACAATTCTGACGACGACCACGATAGCTACGACGACAGCAAATAATGGTAACGACGAAGACACAATCGGCGACGTAATGACAGGTGCGGCCAAGGTAAACGATGACGAGCGGTGAAACACGAGGGGTGGTGGTGGTGGTGATGGGGAAAACAAAGACGAGTCAAAAGGGGGAAACGAGAAGAAAGAAGATGGAGAAAAAGTAAAACATAACTAAACATGTAATTGTTTTTGAAAATAAAAAGAAACATTTAAAACTGCAACTCAAGCGACGATTACAAAGCGAAACAAATCTGTAAAAATGCTGAAAATACACTCACCAGAAATAATGCTTGATTTTGTTTTTCTCTAGTCGTTCAGCGTTTGATATAAATTAAGGCCAGTTAACACTTTTTCGTCCACTTTGGTATCGAGTCCCTTGTTCACTTGCGCATCATTTTATCCGAGTATTTTGCAGCGTTGGTTTAAAAATAAGACATTTTCACTGTTCAAGGTTACATCAGCGAACGATGCCTACGAATTTAACTTGAGGATGTGCAAGTCCCACTTCTAGATGATGCCGTGTGAAGGAGGATGCACTGAGATGCGCTCCTCGTCCGCGTACCACTTGATGGGATATGATGAGTTGCTACACTGAGCGCCATTCGAGCTAATCATGCCATCTATCCCCAACGGTGTCTTGCTAGTGCGTACGGCGTAGGGCTGGGATCCGCTCTCTAACTGTCCCAGTCACGGGGTTTTTACTCTACGCCCGTGCCGTCTATGCCCCATTCAAACTAAAGCGAGATTCTTGCGCCTGACTGCTTCGTCTCAGGCCCCTTAGACTTTTTTCTCTCTCTCTCTCAGTCTCTCTTTCTTGAACACACACACACAAAGAGAAAGCGCATGCAGATGATACCGAGATGTCTTGCCCCACTGTCGTCCCATAAGACTTGTACTCCGGAGCACCGTGCGGGAGGGATCCCGGGAGGGAGGGGCCTGTTTAAGAACTCCTGATTCCTATCGATCGCAACCTGGGGTCATGGTAGAGCAAAGGCCGGGAAGAGGGAGAGACGAGGCCTAAATAACGGCTTCATCGCCTCGTTGATTCCGGATTATTATCAGTCAATTTGGGTCCCTCGAATCTTGGCTAATACGCGGGAGGTTGGAGATGCATCAGATGGTAGAGTTGCCAAGGAGAGCGTTGATTACAGTTGGGTGATCAATGAGGATCTCGTTATAGCGTAAGGTACTTCCTTTTACAGCGACGGGTTTGTGTGTTATATAAGCGACACGTTTCCATACAGAGGTATTCAAACACACCACCCTCTTTATAAACGTGATTGTCTTTACATCACGTGGTATGGTTGTTACATAAACGAGCATAATAACAAAGGAAATATGTTTCAGCGATGTTTTGGGATGTTGGGGGTGTTCTTTCCAGTATTACGTTGGCTCGTTTTTTTAACGATGGTTCGGTCTCTTTATGGATTCATAATGGATTCATTATCAGAAACTGTCATTATGTTGGTGGGTTTGGCAGACAACAGGTATCCGTGTCCAAAGCTCACCAACAGGGCAGAGCTGTAAGGTCGTTTCCGAATTGGCGGCTATGGCTACAGCTACGGCTACGGCTATGGCTACGGCTGTCGCTGGGGTGTTCGAAACCACGGTTTAGGCTTCGGCTCCGGTTTAGTCACCGTCCGCCTGTTTGAAACCCCCGTACCGAAAGTACACGATTTTAAGCATTACTGGCGCGGCCTAAACTGATGCTCGGGTTTCGAAAAGCGCCTATAAACTCTAGAAGCGTAAAATAGACCGCCATGGGTTATTTATTGGAGAGATCAAAATGTCATAGACCTACGAACATAAAGAATTTACACTGTGTTAATATAACACTAGTCCTGACATCCGTTTACGTAAAGTGTGCAAAATAACACAAGTGTCTCATCCTTTGACTGCTTGAATACACCATGATAGTGAACAAACTAAAAATACTACTCTACCCCCCCCCCCACCACCCAGGGACTAGACCTAGAAAATACAGATAAATATATAATATCATATTTCAAGTCATCAAAACCAACACCACATCTATACAGTCAACTCCCAAGACATGGCAAATAAATCGACGGTTCGTTATCTACCATGACGTAGATGCTTTGCACTCTGACATCTGACGTCATACACTGACTATACCGTGAATGGAGCTTCTAGTTCGGTGACGTCATTTCACTTTTATGTTTTCCAGACCTCGAAATTATGGTCCATACATCAGTGTGGTCTTCGTGTATTATAACAGGGGTCACAGTGGAAATAAATTCGAAACAACAACTCAAAAACACGATAACCTTACCGTTCACAATTGACATGTTTGTAAAGTACAAAACTTTTCTATAATACGAGATATTGAACCAAAAGAAACCAGATAGAAAGTCAGCGAACGACGCTGAATTGCTGAGGGAGAATCATACCCCGGAGCAGTAGTCTTTAACAATTTACAACCAACAAAAACAAGCAAAATATCAGGCACTCACCTCAGAGTGATTAGCGGTAAGTCAGGGATGGTAGAGTGGGAAGATTAAATGGTTGTAGGCGGTAACCCTTTGAAAAGAGAGACGGCCACAAATGCAGCTCTTATTTCTGTAATTTCTCTCGGTCAAATACCGGGGTACACTTGCTGATGGCGTACCACTTAGTGTAGCCATCTCTGCAGATATCAATTTAGGTCATCCCGAACCACCAACGATTACTTTGTCTCTTCGTGTCTTGGTAAGAAAGTCCTTCTTAAGTAGTTCAAAGTGGAAACTATCAGCAAATACTATATAGGCTATGACTCACCTAATAAAACCACGCGGCATTTGTCGACCTGGCCCCAACACGAACGAGAAACCCCGTCTCACCGCTGCGATCCATGGATCTAATCGTGATTTAACCCCCCCCCCCCTCCTAAAACAAATGATGACCATTTTTGAAGATGATGAATTCTTCACAAAAATCATTATTTTAGCCTTTGTGCGACGTAAGTTGATCCCCACCCGCCCGGGAGAATGTACTTGTGGTGAGGCTTCGACCCCAGACAGGTCGGCGCTACTGGGGCGCAAGACTGAGAAAGGGGACACCAACAAGAATTCGGAATATCGTACAAGGGGCTTAAGTCTGAAGAAATAGATGACTTTCAGATGTGACCAGCAGTTGACGAAGACATCCAGCAAATTACTAAAGAGAGAAAGAAGTACAGCAGAAGACAAAGGGGTGACTTTTTTTGCAAGAAAGAAGGCATTGAGTCATTGTGTCAGACGTAGAAAGTGTCAAGGTGTATACGCAAGAAAAGGAAAAAGAAAGGACTAAAGGCGGAATCATTATTTGTTGGAGATGGTCTCAGAACAAGAATACCGAAGGGAAGAAATGTCATTAAGAGTCAAAACACATTTTTCGAAACGCGCATCTTCATTTGTGAGCTCCTGGTAAATGACGTCATCACATGCAACGTCATTTTGTTTTGCATGACGCCGCAACGGCGTCATGCATCATTTTTAAGCAACATGTTTGAGGTTGTGTACCATCACGAGCAACATAACTTTTGGGTGGTTCGCCTCCATGAAAAAAGAAGGTACTGATCAAAATAAAACAAGAACATTAAGAACGAAATAACAATATACCAATCAATAAATTTATTCTTGAAAATAATTGGTTCGTGACACTGAACTGACATAAGATGTGTTCAATTTGGCGTCAACTAGACAAAGGACGGGTCATCTAATTTACATACGGCATGTTCAAATAGGACAAATGAACGTGGAGGATTCCAGCATCACCAACTAGTGAATTTTCTTCAAGTTTATCTTTAAAATAATCAACTCTTTAATAATCACCAAACGTACAGAGATTTAAAAAGACAAGTTTTTACAGCTGGTGTCTCAGCAGTGGTTGAGCTGTATGTTCATTGTTCTTTAGGCCTATTGATGTGGTTGAGTTCGGTATAGGGTTGTGCTTCGAGATACATTTTCTTTAATTACTAGACTGTTTTATGTCTACATTTATAATTAGCAATTTGTAATTTTAATAACTTTAATTTTCTGATCATTTTTAGTAACTTTGATTTATTCATGACACGGTGATTTGTAACATAGCCGAATAAATAGTTCGTCTTAACGCGATTGCTTGCAACGCATCCGAACCCTACTGGGTACACGACATTTGATTATCCCGTGTATTTCTTAACTTGGTTAGAGTGGGTGACCATTAGTATGTCAGCCTATCCACCGCGTTCTTACAATGTCTATCAATTATTCAAACCATTCGATGGCTTATGATATGATAGTCGAAATTTGCATAATATGGCCAAGGAGAGATGGAATCTCTCTGCGTTGCTGGAGAAAAGACCCACCCAAACTCCCTAACAAACACACGCACACCGCACACATGTGATTTGCATACTACTTTACAAATTGATGACGAAATGGCAAGACTTGCGCGATTGCGAGGTTAACATCCTGTTGTGTTATACATGGGGGTATCACCGATCTATCATAATAACTGTTCGATGACAAGTAAACACGGGCTAGTGTTTCCCCTTTTCTCTTTCCCGAGCCCTAATTTTAACAAATACCGGACCTCGTGAATGCTAAGGTTAACCACGTGTTAATGAAATCCCGCACAGGACATCTCCACCCAGAGCTGCGCGTAGCTCCGTATGCATTGATTTCCAATCCACCCTCGATAGACGACGCAAGCCTTGCTCGCGCCGAGTTAGCGCTAACTCTATACACGCTGTGCACAACGCGGGATTACGAGGGCAAATCTCGCGGAATTACCGGACGAGTGTTGGTTTTAATGCTCCGAGCAATGGAGCTGACGATGAAATCCCCCGTTGTCTTGTCTCTTTTCCAGTTGGAAGGGCTTAAAGGAAATGACGGTAACACTTGAATTGAATTGGATACTCTAAAACATCTCGAGTTAAACCTCGTTAGGGCGAGTTACACACAAACAATCACGAGTCAATGCTATTCCACTGATATCACGTCTACCACACAAAACAAGTCTTCTCCAAAACACAAAGGAAAAAACATGTCCGACAACATGCTTCATAAAACAACAGCTTAATTAAAAGTCATGGTTCCCATGACAAATTGAACCAAATAGTGACAAAATTAATTTTCAAAAGTATAAACTGTGTTGTTTTATTTTATGCAAAAAATAGTTAATGGCATGACGTTTTGACCCCAGCAGAGTCTTTCTCAACTAGGGCCAAACATGAAAACACAAAACCTGTAACAAACACGACAAAATGTTTGCAGAACAAGGGAGGTAAAGAAGGATACTGCAACAGAGAGGGTATAAATGAGTTTTATTTCAAACAGTCCTTCTCACAATGACCAAGGTTTCCAGCCCGATTTCCCCGAAAGCGACTTTTACATCGTTATTATTACATTCAACACGACTTGGCAGACTCAAGCAGAGGTATCCAAACCCTTTCTTACATCAAAAAGACGACGTGCTGATAAATTGCTTCATTAATGAGGTTTTTTTTAAGAATTCAAATAGCGCTGTATACGCAATATTCTTCATTCATAGCACGATGACCCACTTATAATTTGCCATTCTAATTACTAAGTTTCATGCACGGTTTGTTTTGGATGTTCAATCTATACATGGCAGTTGATTTACCGCTCCAACCCACAAAAGAAATTTTTCAAAGATATAAATTGCAATTTGGTGTATATCTTCTTTATT
>CM021531.1:2992804-3002995 GCA_010994315.2 Pisaster ochraceus
CTTCATTCAATTTAGGTCTTTGGTACGGTACATTGGGCTTTTTCCATACCACGGCTTAGGCTCTGTCCCCGGCTCTGGGCTACGTTTGGTGTTGGAAACACAGTGCAAAATGTACACTTTTCCAAAATTGACATGACGGAGTCCAAGCTGTAGCTAGGTTTGGGCAAGGCCGACTATAAACAACATGGCCGCTCACTGAGGCTGGCCGAGAACATTACCACGACGAGACTCGTTTGATTCCTCACCCAAACGGCACTTCAGGGGTATAGGCCAAAGTGTTTGATGAGAAAACTTGAAGAAAATTACCCAAATATTGGACCACCTTTAAGCATTGTAATATACGCCATGCCTCATTCGCGGGTAAATCCACACGAGCCAAATACCAATATAAACCAAATCTCAAAAATAAACTTAGGACTACGGGTCGGTATTGAATTACTGAACCGTCGGATTTACGCTACTTCTAGAAACTCGAGTTCTCTCTCTCTCTCTCTCTCTCTCTTTCTCTCTGCATCCCGAAGACAGGAGGAATGAAGCAGTAACCACGTAAGTAGTTGAGCGGTTACATCCAGACATAACCCGGGGCCACAGCTTTTTGCGAGGTGACTCCTTGATCAGACGGCAAGGTTGGAAACGCAAAACCATTATGATCCGTGTGCTTTTGGAGTCGGAAATTCATGGTTTTATGGGGCCTTGGGTATCGTTGTGCTCACCTTTTTTGTGTGAGTTGTGTGTCCGTGTCCGTGTGTGTGCGCGCCGGAGTGACGGAGTTGGCAAGCATATTAGAGGTAGTGAAGACTACTAATCTTGCCAATCCCTACGCCCCGGGATGATGGTTATGGATGGGCCTGGCCGGCGGGGGTTAATTCCGTGGACGGAGCAACGACCGAGGCTTTTGTAGCTACGAGAGATGTTTGCAAAATGCCAACCGGTGCAAGCTCAGTGGCTGCCGGTGGACAGGGTGTTTGCAGGTTTCGATCGGTGGTGTGTATTTACAAAGATGGTTCAAATCTACACGATCGGGAATACCCAAAAAAAACTTATTCATTTGACATGAGTTGACAAACAGGGCACGTAAACTGACTATGAGCATCAAATCTCAAATCAAAAGTCCAATTTATAAAATTCTATTGATATAGAAAGCTGTGAGACGGAGGGTCAGGCAGAGACACGTGTTATATACAATCATGTGTGACGCTGTAGGGACGTACAGAATCTACACAAAAACCAAAAGTGTAAATTCATAAGAACCATCTAGAAACACTCCCACAACTTTTATTTTTAAAAACGTAGATAGATAAACTTCTCTGTGACACGAAACAGCAATCGGTAAGTCATTCCAATATGGGTGAAACTACAAACACTACATGTTTTATACTAACGGCTGTTTAGTGATTAATTTCTGGAAACTAAAGTGATGTTTGGTTTGTTTTTCTATCCTAACGGCTTCCTCTTTTCTTTTTTTTATCAGACCTTTATTTTCTTTCCTCATAAGGCAATGAATTAAGGAAATTAAGAAATACACATATGTTTTACCATTATGCGGCTTGTAACCATCATACAGTGTTTTCTTGTGAAAACGGAGTTATTTTGTGTGTGTGTGAAATGTCCTTTTAAAACTGGACAGAATATATCCACTTTAGATTTCAGAAAATGTCTAATTTCCTTATTGGCCTATAGCCATATAAATGTAACACTCTCTATGATTAGTGGCAGACAGTCACAGAAGCTTGACAATATAGTTGGAGTTCACAAGTTCAGGATGTGGTGATATTTCTCCATTAAAAATCCACCCACCTGTTTTGATGGCAGCGTGACAGCAAAGGATCTTCTGTTTTCTATCTCGGACTTGAGATCCCCAAATCACCAATTTGTTGCACGCTTAAATTACATCCTAAGATGTGTGTTAATCATCAGAAGAATTGCCAACGAAAAAACGAAGCCGTGATGTATGTGTGTTTCTATGGTGTGACTGCGCCACAGCAACCCTTTTAGTTTGTTTTCAGCTTCCAGCAGTAAATACTAAATTCCCTTTTCCAATTACATTTGTTAACGAGAGGCAAGCTCCACAACCCTGCCTACGGTGCAGTTCACAGGGCTTCATGTCTTCAAGTTGCAATTCCCCTCGTCAGAGGGGAGAAGAAGAAGAAATAAAAAGTTTGTTTTCCCCGTTCGATTCGTCTTGGTCAGAGGGGGTAACCGACTGTTTTCACTGGGGAAATTGTTCTCGGGTGACGAGGCAGTGCCCAACGACAGCCCCAAACGAAAACGAGCGAGACAAAAAAAAATAGAAGGGGGAAAATCATTTCGGGCAAGAGGGGAGATGTGGTGGTTCATTTGCATATAGATAAGCAGACGTCAAACTTTTAACCCTTGGCTTTTGGCGGTTAATCTAACGGCACTTCGGCCAGCACTGACAAAACCTATGACGTGTTCTTACCCAAAATAAGTTCACATCCCATCTCATTTGGGTATTTTTTTATTACTGCTCAAATAATGTGTTTGTCGGTGGGGTTGTTTTTAATAAGCAACCATCAAGGATAAACAAGATGAGAAGTCATTTATGTCAATCAATGGGGGAATTACAGAAACATGACAGTTCTAAGAAAACATGGGTTATTTAATTTTAATTAAATAATTCTGTTTCATGTTGTTGTATCTCACCAATCGATTTCTTGTTCTTTTGTGTCTTTTGCCTTCTGTTTGTTATCGTCTTTGGTCGCCTTGCCAGTTAGTTTAGATTTTTACTTAGGTAGGGTTAGAGGCGTCGGTCTCCTGAAAAGATCAAAACATAGCCGATGCCAGGGTTAGGCTTACGTAATAGGTCTCTGTTGATGGGACAGACTTACCCCATTTGGACAATAGCCTTGTGACCAGTTGTTTGTTTGGTGTTTTGTTTGTTTTGTTTTTTTCCTTTATCAATTTCTTTAATTGTGTGCATTTTAAAACGTGCTATGTGCTTTTGATCATTTTTATGTAAAGGGTGCAATATAAACCAGTATTATTATTGTTATTATTATTACTGACAAACATTCCGTTGGTACGGTCATGGTGACGTAAGGCCTACGTCATATTTTACGATTCCCCATGCAGTGATTTGACAGTGTATAACAGAAAAAGGAATATATCCGGACGTGTGTAGAAATTTCGTGCACATGGTCAGTCTCTGAATTGGATACGACTGTTTCTAAGGGTGTTGCTAAGGACGTCCTGTATTTCAACGCGCGATGGCGCGGCGATCCAGCTATAGCCGCAGCCGTAGCCATAACCGTCTCGTCACCGCGTACCAGTAACAAATAGCACGATGGGAAGTCGGCACTTCCCATGATGCAATGCAGGGGAGTCACAAATATAATAATCTAAAATATCTCGTCATCCGGAGGTCGCCGGTTCAAATCCTGCTCTATTCAATTTGTATAATCTTCTCACATAATATTGTTGGATTCATAAATAACTCTTTTATATTTACTGTGATTTTGTGTCAGTTGTAATTTTAGAGCAGAGGAAGTACTATTATTAACCTTGCGGGTATATGACAATGTTTGTGGGTTCGCACCTGTTATTTCAATCCCTTCAAACGGCAACAGACAGGGGCTACTTGAGTGTAATATATGCGGACAATAATTGCCTGAGTACATCGTGTAAACACATGTACACAGGGCCTACCCATTCCAATAAACGTTTAAAAACACCAAACAATGTGAAACATATCGCAGTCGAAGAAGAATAAACTGAAAATAGTGATATGTAGTTTACTGCGGAGTAAGACCTATACATCAAAATGATTCATCAAGTTTTGACTCTTTTCAGTTTAGTCATTTTAGAATCCTCTCTTCATTATGTCGCGAGTCGGTCCACTTCATTTACCAGTCACCAAAACAGAGTTTCATCCGAATAAAGCTGTTTCTGTAACTCAAACCATCCGCAAACAGAAAAACAAGTTCACTTAATCACTGTTGATTTCTCTCGTATTTATTTCTTTCATTTCAATAAGAGCACTCATCTTTCACTATGCATAAGTAGCCAAATTTTACCCCCACCAAAAAAAAACAAAAACAAAAAACTCAAGCAAACTTTACAGTAAAGCATGCTAAAGAAAGCTACTGCAAATAGTGCAATCTAGTCTTCTATGTGTGCAAACCCAGTTTTACTCATATTTTTTTAGTCTTGACAAGCATTTACATGTACACATCTTACGATAACTGTTTTGTACCAATGTACTTTCTTGACAGCCCCTGTTCAATTTTTACTCATTGTGTGTCTAAAGATTTAAAATAAATAAATAAAACAACACAAAATACTGCAAAACAACACAAGACTTTTCAAGAACTTTGACCAAGTTTGGTTCTGATCTGAAACTGAGCAGCTTTATGATATTCGTTGACATCAAGTTGATTGGAGGGACTGGTGCTCATTGTGTACACCAAACATTCTTCTCCTTGCAAATTGGCCCGTCGTTATTTTACGTCAGGTCGTGAACGCCTAAAATTGCCCTTTTCAAAAGTCATAATGAATACACTATTATTATGGTATTTATCGGAAAGACTGTTAAACTGAACATTTGCCGAGTTTTTGTATTTGTTACTTATTATTGTCAGTAATGGTTGAAGTTTTATGTTTTAACAAAACTTACAAAATAATGTTCAGAGAGAGGGAAAAAACGCACATTTTTCAATCAGACATCACTGTTAAACAAATGTGTGTATAATTTGTTGCAGCCCAAGAACGAGCAGCTTGCGTTTGGTGCACTCTATTGCGACTTTGATTGACTTGATTTGGGGCTAAGCTGTGTCCCAAAGAGAAATCACACAATCCTTAAAAATGTTGCGTCCTTGCCAGAGTGTGATAGTTACTCGTCCTCGTCTGTTGTCAATAGGTAGGTTCGGCGGTCGTTAACCTCCCTCATGTTGTCATGAATAATGCATGAGTCATGTTTTTTAAAGGTCTGGATCCATGAGTCTTTTTATGCTGTCCCGGCCTCCGTCAAAGGAGACCAAGGAGTGATCGATAGAATGTTTAACCATGTTGGCCGGGCCGGCCGGACTGGGGGCCATTCAGCCGGCATTCAGCATGCAGCTTGCATAATGTTAGTGGAGTGACTAATCCTCCATGTACTGTATATCACCAGGGTTGCCATGGACACGTCATAGACGAGTTACGGGGTAGGGTGGGGGGGGGGGTCGAGGGAAATCTGTAAATCCTACCTAATACCAACTATGTAAAACATTCGTGTGTGGTTAACATTCTTTGTATCAAGACTTTCCAACATGATTTCATACATTTTAAAGACTATTTATCAGAAGTCAACAGTCGGACAGTGTGTATGCCTACACAAAAAAAAAACAAAGTTAACAATGTGTCAATAATATGATGAAGAACCTACACATTGTTATAATGATGTGGTTTGAAGGTCGTTGTCATTGGCGAGTATATTTGTGTGACGTCACGGCTTTTGTTGAGTAAAGCTTTGTCCGCCCTCAGTCATCAACCCTAACATTCAAGCGCCAAGTGATGACTGGGGAAATCCCAACCCCCACGGTTACGAGGTTATCCGAGTTCAACCTCCATCCCATTTTCCCATTGATCACCTACTATTTCCATACATCACCAGCGTCGTATGTAGGCCCTACGTGTATTGGTTTTTGACCCTACACTTCTATGTCATGTCTTGCAGAGACAACAAAGCAAAGTGTTTCTTGAGACGTTGCATTGTTCATATAGGCATCTCTTACAGCAGAGCTATCCCTCCACCCCCCCCCCCCTCCAACGCGCATAAAGTCATTGAATTAACTCCCTCTGTATCATGCAGGCACCTCTGGCTAAAACTCATCCATGAGAAGGAGGAGGGGGCGAGGAGGAGAAAGAGGCAGCACCGCGAGACCAGAGTAATCGGGATTAGTGACCCAGAGTGGGCACGACCGGCCGTACCCACACCTACACCCCGGTCGTCCACCCGGCCGCTCGGCCGCCCGCCCGCATGCGTGCCTGCCTACCCCGGTGTTTAATAACACATGTGCCAGTGCTATATTACCCGAAGACTTGTGAGATTACACGACACGACTAAATGCCCGCCAGAAGCGATTTATTATAGGTGAATAATATTGCTGCCTATAAGTTGACTGGTTCGTAATGGTAACTAGCCACAAACCAAACGTCGGTTGGGTGATTTGCCAGGAACCGAACATTGTGTTTCAATTAGTTAATATCAGACACAGTCTTGGTCTCTTGGATAATCAATAATTCTAAATAATTGTTTACTATACACACACCTACTTTGTTCAGATGGTGTTACTGTAGTAGGCCTGCATCTATTAATATCCATGAAAAATTGTACTTTCTGATTTAGCCTTTGTTGAGACAACTGTATTTAAATCTGTTCTTATGTATCTTGCCATAACGCATCTCAAACACCCATTTATGAGTCCTTCTTAAAATAGAGAACAAGACACGTTAAAGGAACCCGGCTTGTCTTCAGGATTTCTTTTGAGATGTTGTTTGCCTTGGCTGTGAATGTCATCGCATCCATTTATTTAAGAATGCACTGCGAGGTTGTAAATCTGTGCAAAACCAATTTTACATAACAATGTGCTGATCAACCGAAGCACAATGGTTAATTACATTGTCATGTTACAGACAATAGTTTCACTGCACTATTTGTTGTTCTCAAGAACAGCAGACCATGAAATCTTATTGTTTCTAGTGTCCTTTTTAACGTCATTACTGTAATGTCCATTTTACCCCCCCCCCCCTTCAATCCATAATGTACCGGACTATTCCAGACTATACAAGGATATCCTTTCTTCTAGAAAAAAAAAAGTTTCATTTTTTATTTATTTTTTAGTTTTTTTATCCTATAGGTTACAAAAAACTGCTGCCTCTGTAACACACTCAGCGAGTTTCTATAACAGCGTAGTTTCTGTACTTGAAATGGAATTAAATAAAATTACATACAGATAATTCGATCTGTGCAGTGAACCGCGTTTAATAGTGACAATGTCGGGTATGCTCTTGCCCGTGAGAACACTGAACGCGTCTGCTAGGAACCTAGCTTGACGCATAGTGTTAGGCCGTCATTAATTACCGAACTAACTGTATTAAGCGAAGGGCTAAATAAAGCCCGTCTTGTCAAACCATCCAGTATCAATTGCATCTAACAACTAATAAATAACCCATAGGCTGGGGCTAGAGAAAGCATCCAAGTTGCCACAACAAAAAAACGTCGGGTTTGGTAAAAAGAAATTAATTGGATGTTCTGACAGCTATGGCATGGGCAAGCTTAACAAACCAATAAAGACAGACACTAATTGTCTAACGTGTGGTGTTGTCCAGCTCCGATCCAGATTTAATTGGTGCTTAAATTGGTTTTAACCACACACATTATGCCGGCACGTGGGAGAGGCTCGTGAATCCTGGGGTTATTGTTAACAGAGTGCCGCTTTAATAAAGGAAAAAGCATTCAGGTGGAGATTAAGATGTCACTGTACTTTTCTAATCAATGTAAACACCGAGAAAATACGCACATTACAGTCTAAATAAATGTGTACATAGGGTAAATTGAATAAGAGGCTTGGACAACGGTATTAGAATATGATCCCAACAGCAAAGCAAATAGGTATTAACAGAAGAATAAATAAACAACCCGGGGCTCGTAGAGCACCTTTCAGTCTTAGTACTTAGTAAGTGAGTACGTATTATTTGAACAACTCACAAATTGCCAACATACGAGGTTTTGTTATCGCAAGGAAGTTGTGTCAAAAAACAATGACCGAATGTTAACTCCCATCTTTACAAAGGCCTGCCCCGCCCCTCCCTCCCTAATTAAACCAAGCAGCGAAGATGAATCGTCAGTGCAAGTTGAGATAGGCTTCCATACACACTCACAGCCAGAATAGTGTATTCCCCCTCACCCAGCCTCAAGTTATAAAAGCAAGTCAAACTTCAAAAGGTTCAAGATACTGTCGGTAGGTGGCGCTGTTCAACTTAGCTGTAATGCATTTTCACTGGTAAAAGTGTATTATTATTCTTGTTCATTTTTACGTAAATGTTACGCTTTAACAAAACACACACACTTAGACCTATATTATAATAATCCGTGAAACGCTGTTGGACTGTTTGTCGGGTACAATAATTGTTGTACATTGGAAGGTCGATGACGAGTGTTAAAACGTAACTACCACAGCAACATAACTGTCTCATCACATTACGGTACATGACTCAACGCAAACAGAGAGGGGTGGCTTCCTTGTCTATACCTCAACCCACAAACCCCCTCTGTACGAGATTTAACACAGGGTTACTCTTTGTGTACCCAGGCGACTTTCGGCCTTTGGCTTTTCTACCGGTAAATCCCATTGTTCCCCCAGTAACCATCTTTGTCGGCACGGTGTTCCTTCGCCCCCTCGGATCTATCTCTACCGTTTTGGGAACTCTCATCTCCCACGGGTGCAATCTGCGATAACTATCAACAAGCTTATGCTTGGTTAAACCATACAGCAGCGTGTACAGGAAGCATTGAGGTCGCTGCTCGACGGTAAAACAGGCACCGTAGGGCCGGGGTTGGGTCTGGGGGATTTGGGCAGCGTTGGCACGGTTTGGGGTGACCCCGGAGTTTACCCTCGCATGTTGATTTTTCCCGACTGCAAAATAGAAGGGATTTGTCTCACACTCATCCCCAGGGGCTACGACTCCTGATACGTACTTTATCGGGTTGTTTTGACACCGTGAACGAGGTTTAGGTCTCTGACATAGGTGAGTCGGTCTGCCATTTTGTTTGTTTTGGGGGTTTTTTTCTTGGCGCGCAACAAATTCAATCGAAACATTTTAGAAGCAATTAGTTGTATTGACTTCGAGACTGCACAACGTTCCACACCAGGAATGTGATCATTCTAAACTTGTTATTCTTAAAGTCATTAAAATAACTATACAGATGATCATTTTTATTATTGAAAACCATCCGGTTAAACAAATACAAAATGTCTGGCATTACCAACAGGTTAAACAAGTAGTGTAGGTAATATTTTCAATGTTTGTTTTGTTGTGATATTGATACTAGCCTGCTGTCATTTGATTGTATTTTACATATTACTGTACTTTTAAGTAACGTGTATTCAGTTCAACAATAACACACTAATCAAAAGCCCTTTACATTTTTTTTTTTGAAAATAGGACCTTTAAGAAATTCAACAATATCAATTTTAACGAGCAATGATACATGTACGCAGTCTATTTTAGCTTTCAAAATTATGGCAGTGTTGTAAACTTTCAATTTTTTCTTTGTTAAAACACACATTATTTAAAATCTGCCCAGTCAGTTTCACTTGTGGTGCTTCTTACTAGATTTTTGTTCAGATCAGTAGCTTGAGTCATACATTGGGCATTTCATTTTCTTACTTTTGTGGAGAGAAGCGCCTTGGGCAATTTTTCGGCAGATTCTGCGCTATAAAAGATTTGTTATTATTTATTTATTAGTAGTGCAACTATGACAAATGTACAGGATTCTGACGAAGAGTTGTTAGGTATGAACTGCAATGCTAATCCATGATGCGAGACCAATGGACATTACACCAGTACTGTAACGAAGAGATCAAAACAAAACTGGGGAAGTTTGGTGACATGCCCGCCGAAATTACAACAAAAATATAGTAATCAAAAGCCTTTTATAATTTTGTTTAATAAAAGGCCTTCAAGAAATTCAACAATATTAAATTTTTACGAGCTAATACCCAATGATCTATGCACGCAGTCTAATTTAGCTATCAAAATTATGACAGTGTTGTAAACTTTACAAACGATTTGCAGTGAAAACACATTTTGTCGTTGACAGATCATAAAATGCTGTTTTATGTTCGTGTCTCTGACGTGAGCTTGAGCAATTAATTTATTTTTTAATGAAGACGTCTGCGGTTGATGCATAAAGGTACGGGTATGCGCGAACGAGCTCAAACAAACCATGGACGAAATTTGGTCCGGTTTGGAATCGTCAAAAATGTTCATGAAAATGAAATGGTAGCATAACTTACCGGATAGCGAGGGAGTTACTTTTACTTAAAGTCATCCCGTGCATTTTGTTCACATTTTAGCCTTAACAGTAACGTTCCTACCGTGAGAATTGACAGCGAAAGAAAGTGTTCGTAGCTTGGATTGTGGGAAATTATCACCATCATGGTGAACATTAGCACCACACAGGGTGTC
>CM021531.1:3003309-3025241 GCA_010994315.2 Pisaster ochraceus
AAAACATTGTCACCACACAGGCTGACAAAACATTGTCACCACACAGGGTGTCCAACATTGTCACCACACAGAGTGTCCACATTGTCACCACACAGAGTGTCCACATTGTCATCACACAGAGTGTCCAACATTGTCACCACACAGGGTGTCAAACATTGTCACCACATAGGTTATCAAGTATTGTCATTAGACATGGTGTTCATCATATTCACCACACAGTGTAACCAACAGATTCACCACACAAAGTGTCCAGCAATGTCACCACACAGAGTGTCCAACATTTTTATCACACATGGTGTCAAAAATGTTCACCACACAGGGTGTCAAACATTGTCACCACACAGGGTGTCAAACATTGTCACTACATAGGGTAACAAGTATTGTCATCAGACATGGTGTTCAACATATTCACCACACAGTGTAACCAACAGATTCACCACACTGAGTGCCCAGCAATGTCACCACACAAGAGTGTCCAACATTTATCACACATGGTGTCCACACGTGTCGGCGAGAACACCGGGCAGAAGAAAAAAATGGTCTTTACTTTTGACAATGCGATAAAGTTACTTTATTAGGCTAAACATTCACGCATCGTTTGAGTAACCATAAGAAAACCCTCCAAGCGAAAGTGTCGCTTATCTTGATCCACCTTAACACCAAGAGAGATTTAGATTCTGTCGTTATGACTACTTCGCCACGAGGCTCAAACCTTCTCTTTGAAACACACGCCAGAATGGGGTCATTTAGAGAAATGACAATGGATGGGGTAATTATGCTTATAATACTGCCATAAATTCATCATTATTTCAACCAATTCTTTGTAGTCAACTGAGATATGTTGCTGGTACATCCTCATTGGTACTGAGTCCCCAGATGTTCCGGAAACTCATGTCAGGATGTATTTAGTGAGATATCATAATAACATCAAAGAAGCTCTTCTTCACACAACGACTGGATTGTACTACACATTAGGTCTTGTTCTTGTTCCCCATGTTTGAACCCAATTTCATGGCTCTGCTTACTGTGTAATTCTTCGCTTACGGCTCACAGAATCGTGCACTTTATAGGGCTCCGTAAGCGTGGAATTCTGTGGTTAGCAGAGCCGTGAAGTTTGGGCCATGGTCCTCGTTTGATTTGGACTAAGAAGAACAAAGACAGAAAGTCTTTCAAATATCACTATATGGAGGGCACAAATAGACGAAAATAATGTCAGTACGGATTGTTGCCCAATAGTTTCCACTGGAGGTAAACGACTTGCACTTCATTGTACTCCGCCTCTCAACCAATTTTGATAGATTCGTTTGGGTCAAAAAACACAGTGACCCCACGCTATTTTTATGCATGTGCTTGTGTAAAGATCGACATCCATAAAATAAGCACATTCATTCAGCACATTTATACCCAAGCTCCTTTCATCCGAAAAAAACAATTAATGGACGTTTTTAGCCCCCTTTTTTTTTCAACCGGCTAGTTTCGAAAGCCATGCCATAATGACTATGGCGTTGTGGAAATTTGGCCGCAGTCTGTTCTGTTTTTTTGCAAAACGGAAAAGTAAAGTGATGCTGTTTTTGTTTTTCTCTGTGTGGGTAAAGATTGCAAGGTCAGAAGTATTTACCAATGGCGTCACATATAACCCAAAAAATTAACCAAAATTTACAACATAGGGTGTTAAAATAACACTAATTTCTGCCACCACAATTACATTGGTGTTACTTTAACACGCCATGGTTTTAAATTTGATTCTACCTGGGCATCTGTATACCTATATTATTGATGTACATATGCGACAACACCCACGGTGTCGACTTTAACATCCGAGGTTTTTCAGTGCAGACTGTATTTCCAACATGCAAAGTTTCAAATCCTGCTGAAAACTATATATGGAAGGCCAATTTATACGAAACAAATGACTGAATCGAAATCGCGGCATCAGAACCAGGTGGATGTTTCCCGGGGAAAATGTACACAACTGAAATTCTTTTCCAAATGCTTTGACGAAAGGAGTACTTGTTGTTTTCTTTCATTACGCTACCCCTCGACATTGGTTGTGTAAACCAATAACCCTTGTTCATAACCATCATCTTTTTTTGACTGAATGATCCTCTCTCATCGGACGTGAGACATTATGACTCGTTCACACGATAAGCAGGAAGAGAGGGTGAAAAAAACATATTTTGCTGGAGAGTTGTCGCCTACATGTGAAAGTTTGACACCGTAAAGTGCATGTGAAGGGAATCGGTATGAAATGACAAGACAAAGTAACTGCGCGGTCTCGTTGACGGCGAGGTCAGCTGTATCGCACTACTGTGGATGTTATGAATCCATTTGTAATTATTATGTATGCAGGCATTGATTGAATTTAACAAATAACATATAAACCTCCATGTCGTTTCAGAATGCAAACTATACATTTTCCACTGTGATTTCCACAGAAAACAGACTTGTGCCAAAAAAAGACAGATGAGTTTCCGTCTTACGTCATGAACGATTGTGAAATCTCCTCAAGAGTCCAAACCACGGCTTACACTACGGCTCCGGCTTAGGCTCCCGTACCGAGAGTGTGCGTTTCTAACATAACAGTCAGAGCCAAAGCCGAAGCCTCGGCCGAAGCCTTAGCCGAAGTCGTGGTTTCGTAAAGGGTCAAAGTTTTCAAGTTTCTTCAATAAAAATGTCTGCTCTTTGTTCATTCCAACCTTTGACACATTGGTCCCTTTTGTAAGAATGGTGTAATGTAATCGTCACCCATTAATCGAGGGGGTCACAACACTTGTGTATTAAGGATACCACACTGACTGGTAGCATCAGTTAACAATAAAACCATTTGAACTTAAATTCAATAACACCAAGTGTGTTAAGAAACAGAAACAGATAATTTCTTCTGAAAAGGTACTCTTTTTCTGCCCTTTTTTTTATAGTAGATTCCCCTACACTCCTACATTTCGACAAACACCATGTGACCTGTGAAAATTGCATCAAATTGGTTTGTTATGTGTATAAAAACGAAAAGCTTTTGATAGGATGATTGTTCACCGTTCAGGTGATGGTTTATTTTTCTTGAGGAAATCAAAATAACATGCAGCTGTAGCTAGAGGTGCATTTACTTTTACTTGACGGAAATATGTCTGTGGCGGATTTACTGGTATGAACTTGATAATCAGTGAGCTTCCAGGTTAAAACTGATCAATATACAATATCTGGTCAGATTTGCGGTAAAACCATGTCCCTTAAATCTCTCTTTATGGGTTGGTGGCCCTAAAAGGACCGTTGGTGTGACAACTCGACGTTTCGATCAGTATTCTGCGATCGTCTTCAAGAGAAGGCTAAAAAATGAACCATCAGAACGCTCTGAAGCCTTGTTGTTGCACCGTCAGCACCACCACGAACCATACTGAAACATAAACGTCTTGTAGGCCTATACATGGTGTTATTTCAAAACCTTACTAGATTGTATTTCCCACCATGCAAAGCTTTACAATCTAATCAAACCGGGGAACCTGGAGACAGAGAAGGCAACGTGTACAATATTATTAAAGGAAACCATCAGGACATTTTACCCTGTACTAATGAAACGCCATATTCCACTAATTACAATAAGCATCCTCGTTTAATTAAATCCTGGTTGTGCTTCGTTAATTTCAACCCGATTCAAAGGGCCCGCCTTACCAGGAAATCCCAAGTCACTCCATGCGAAAGAAAGGTGCGTGCCCCTCACCCCCCACGTCAGCAACCAATCATAACAATGTCAACATCCGTTGCTAAGAATCGTGACCTTCGACCCCCTCTTGACACTAAATGTCGTGACCTTCGACCCTCTTGACACATAATGTAGTGTCAAACGGCGCATAGTGTTGGATTGCCGCCGGAGAAAAGCATTTACCAATGTTACCATTCATCGAGTTTCATTCATGAAGTCTATTATGATAATGAAAATACATTAAAGAGCTACATTGCTGTTCGAACATTCTCAACCTTGTAAAGAATGTTATTCGGGCTGTTCAGGGCTCGAGCGACATTTCAAAGGCTCACTTGTTTGCATAGCACGGATTGCTGTTGTTTGATTAATTAGTTATGTTATTGTTTACATCGCCGTCGTACTGTTTTTCCACAACATGTCAACATTTAAAACGTAAAGATTATACTTTGGATCATTCAATGTGTCACCTTTTTAAGGACTGTTGTTTTACTACTGTTGAAGGTTTGAAAAGTGTACTTATTTTGAGGGGAACTTGTCTTCGAGAGAGGGCGCAGTTTGTGTCAACAATAATGTTGTTTTATTTTTTAAATGGCATTATGTGCCCAATTTGTTAGAGCAAGTAAGTGGAAAATGGGAACCCGGCTATAGCTAAATCTAAATTACATTGAAATTTGGCGGATTTTTTTAAAGCATGGTTTATCTTTTCCATAAAAGATCAATGAATTGTGACACTGTTTTTGTTTTGTTGTTGTTTTTTTATTACAAAAACACAAGTAAAAAGATGTTGAAGTCAAAAGATTTTGAAGGCACGCAGTTCGGTATGAAACCCAGAATCATGAATTTTTCGTTTTGTTTTCATTATTTTGAGAGAGGTGACTGACTCGTACGTGATGGCCGTGATGATGTCATTAGCGTTAGTCTAAACGCAGCACATTGACTTCCAAATAGTGTCATCTAACACCCAAACCTGCTCATTCCATGCCAAACCAAAATACACTCTCAAGAGCGAGAGGGCTCTTCATTTTCCTAATTACCATAAACTCTATGACTTCCAACAGTAACCCCGGACCAAAAAACGAGAGAAAGACGGGGGGAACAAACCGCCTTGACTGCCCGCCCGCGTAGACGGTTTAAGCTTAAAACATTCCGATTTCGCACCGGCTCGGTTCTGTGATAATGGTAGTAATGGTTTAGTCAGTTTGATGGTTCTACCTGATCAATTTGAGCGAGGTAGCACAGCAATAATGACGCCTTAGGCAACAGCCTCGTTCATACAAGTAGTTATGGGCCATTTTCCATATACAAGGAACGGATGGGGTTTTTTTTCTCGGTCTCTCCCCGTGCGTTGGTAGGACTATGTGACGGTCGTGGTAGCCGGCTTGAAGGGAAGCGAGTTCAGTGAACGACTGGTCAAAGGGTGGAGCGGCTATATAAGTACGGCTAGCGGCCTCATTTGCAACCGTCGAACAGTCCCAACCTGGCGCCCCGTCAAAGCTTGCCCGCAGTACAACATAAAAAACCCAACCAGATTTAGCAAATGGGGCAAATACCAGCTCCTCCATGCTGGTCTTTTTCATTTAGTATGTGTTCAAGAGTATAGGCCTTCCAGGGTTTTGTAGGGAAACGTAATAAAGGCTTATATTTTTTTTCCTCCACGTTTTTTTTCTTCTGTGTTCTTTTTTTTAATTTTTTTTAGTAGAAGCTTTCTCAGCGAAATAAGAGGGGGAAAAACACCTCGGCAGATTGAGCCCCGTGGCAGTAATGTAACCGCCTGCTTGTGGGATCATGTTGCTTCGTATACGTTTGTTCCTGGAACTAAATGATGCGATTTGAAATGCAAGAAACTCTACGGACCTCCTTTTTTTGTTGGTCACCATCGGTTTTATTAGCTGATGAGACGGTGGCCCACAGCAGCGATGTCTTCAAGTAATGAAAACGAACATTAACAAAATGTGAGGAAGGTCATGTGTATTAAGGTAACACTTGATATAATTGGCATGTACACTTTGTAGTTTTATTACCATCATGTTTTGCCGTTTCAATATAAAGGGTACGGTTATTTTCTTTTCCCTGGCGTAATTTCTCATGCGTTAAAATTGAACATACAGAGGAGACTGCATAATGTTGTCGTAACTCTTTTTGGACCATCAGCAAGGGGGGATTTCTCCCAAAAGCTGCTACGGATAATTTTAACAAATACCCTACTGGGGTCTAAAGTAGGTTACTATTCTTGAACCATACAATATATCCAGTACTGAAGTTGATAATACATTCATGTACAAAAGTTAATTCAAAATGTTGCCTGACAAAACGCCCACTATCATACCGTCCAGGGTTATGTACCATCGTTTAGAGTGTGAGGAATGACAAGAAAATGCTTCAGACATGGTTGTCGCGTTCCTGGTATTCGATAATAACAGTGTAAGGTACTGTTATATTCATCACACCACGAGGTGTCAGACTATAATCGTTGCATATTATGGGTTGAATGGCCCCGTACATTGATTTGAATGGACGAAAATTAGACTAGGTCTTGCACATTACAGAGAGTCGTTGAAAGGCCCGCTCTACATTTTACTTGACAAAACAACATTGATTTATACCTTTTGGTTTACGCCGGAATCTTCAGGAGTAGCCCCTTTTTTACTGTTTCACTTTCACTTCAGACTCTCCGGCATAAGGTTATGGATTTTATTTTCGGTCAGACGAGCCACTGGTTTACCCTGTAATTATTTTACAACACTTTTGTCGCAGCATGACAAAGCGACTGGCTGAAGATTCCATGTTTTCACAATTTCTGGGCCCGAAACTCTGAAAACATCCACCCTAACAATGGCCAAGATAATGCACTTAACAAACAAATGCCGGTGCTTCAGACAGTGTTTGGTTATGTATATTTAAGGTATGTTAAGTGTCATAACTCGCACTAAGTGGAGGCTAGCGATATCAATGTTTTACTCCCAGCCCCTCAGAAAGAAGAGAACGAAAAGAAGAGGACAAAAACTTTCATGGATTCCTCTCGCGTTTTCTCGCATCCCCCGATCGAAAGTCCGTCTCCTTGAGTCGTCGGATTTATTTGCCCAGGGAAGACTGATGTCACCTCTAATGGTCTGCTCGGCCTTTTGGGACGCAACAGGCAAGGTGTGATATGGCTGATGAGACGAGAGGGGAAGAGGCTCGATTTGAAGGAAAGACGGGCCTGTATGAAGCCCCGTGCCAATTCATTGACTACAGCTCCATTAAAATTGACTGATTAAAGAGCAAGTGTTTATTTTGTAATCTACAGCTGTTTATATACTGCCGAGTGTGCTTTTGTAATTAAATCATTGTCGAAACGAGGTTTTTTCCCCTTCTCTTGAGTGAATTGAGCCCACAGATAATAAGGACGTGTTGCAAGAGAGAGAGAGAGGGGAGAGTAGAAGAGGGGACATAGTGACGGGGGGCCGGGGTCCAGAGCGCGTGTGTGACGAGCAGCGGACGTGTTGGATCAATACAGCACTGTATTGATACGCCGTACTCAAAACACTCACTACTGTCTGCCTATAACTGTCGATGGTCAGCCGCTACATCAACTTGGGTACAAGCCACCATTTTCGCTGAAGTGTTCCGTCTCTCAGTATACTCTCTCCCTCGTTTAAAATAAGCCCCCCCCCCCTACACTTTCCCCCTCTCTCTGATCACGTCCTCCAGATGATAACAGAGTATAGACAACTGTACAAACATAGCTACACAGTTGGCATTATACTTAGTGACAACTATTTTTTGGCAAGGGAGGTTTGATTGTCAACCGGTAAGCGAAGCGTGTTGCCATCGGTAAAAGGAGGGGGCTTTGCGGCTTCTGAAAGCACCCTACCCATACATTTGAGACAGTATTGAGCGGTATATAGGGATCACAACTAACCTGCGAATGGCAACACTTCGCACAAGTTAGCGGGCGGCACTTATTGATCGTCAACCATTGAGCTCCGATCGCTGACATTTATGCCGGCCAAGCAGAGCATAAATTGGGGGCTTGATTGGCCCTTTGAAGCGCGAGGGGCAAAGAATAAACCCCAAACAGTCGCATAATGCCATCATGTCAAACGGTCCTTAACCTATCACCAGTAAAAGGCTTAAGCATCACTCAGTCGGACAGACAGACAGACTTCAAATCCCAATTCTTTTCCGCATGACTACTCCCCGCAAAGAGGTTCTGACTCCCTCGTGCAAAACACAAAAGGTGGTTCCGTACCCTTCCCCCGCGGTAAAAACACACGAGTGACACCGTGCTCCAGACTGCCCCCAACCGTTCGCACTCCACCCGGACAAAAACCGAAATCACCGAAGAAAAAAACAAGTCCTATTTTAAGGGTGAGGATGCGTACATAGAAGATGAGTGGCACTACTTCAGTCTGTAATCGCGAGACTGTCCCGCCCAGTCATGGTTAAGACAAGACGAAAGATGCAGGACAAACCGCCCTGGCTTGGCAGTCGCACAAAACTACCCCGCTGCGAGGCATTGAGGGTGATAGGGAATCAGACGAAAGAGAGACTCTAAGCCCCGGATCAGGCCCAGAGAACAGGGGCTTCAATATTCTGTCGCGTGCTCGGTGTAGCAGAAGCAATGCTATTGTCGACGGGGCGAGGCAGGGGAGAAATAATGGAAGAATTAGGTTGTCTGAGTCAGGAAAATTTAAAATTTGACCCTAATCTGTGGGAAGCAGACTAAGCTTAACCAAATAGTTGCATAACGCTTGTAAAACAAACAAAAAAACACAGACAGATGTTGGATGAATGGAGAAAAAGTTTCCGTGGCAAGGTACACATTGAGTCAATCTGAAACAATTCACACGATACACTCTTTGTTTATAACATTTTACATTTCAAAAAGGTAAACGACATGTCATTGACAGGGGGGGTGTAATCTTCTCCGACCGTTGTAGTGACACAGAATTGGTGATAACTTTCACTTTTCTTTAAGGGAAACCATAGCCCCAGTTTCGAATGATTTCGAGGGAATACGATTCGTCTCATACTGCATCACATATTTACCCTTGAGTGCTACTTCAATTACATCTTTAGCGCTGAAGTGTCTTGATGCATCTTTTGGAATCATACTTAAAAATAAACAGCTGTCATCGGCTGTTCCCCCTTTTTCCCGTTGAAGGCAGCATGTGTCTAAAAAACCTACAAATATATACCGGCCTTGTACACGGTGGAAACCAAACGGCAAAATACACACGAACATACACGTCGGACCATTACATCTGATTATGTGGTATTTTTGCATTGCTTTATTGTTTATTTATTTTTTTTGTCTACTTCTCTTTTCTTCGTCTTCCTCGTTTATTCTTCCTCTTTATCTTATGAAGTGACGTTGAAAAGTTATTTTAATTTTCCAAGCAGACGTTCCTAGCAAAATACCCGTTTTAAGTTTTCGAAATAAATTTAAGGTCCCTTTTCTCCTATCGGCATTTTGCCCCCTTCATATTTTACTTCTGTCTTGGATGATTTGTAATGATCTGAGCTCCGATCCTCCGTAATCAATACAATCGTACGCATACATTGAATGATAGTGCATATTGTATGCAGCACGAATTATGATGGACTGTTCTACAATTGATATAAAATATCCGAAAAACGTGATCCCATTATGAATTGCGAAGACAAAGTATCAAATATCCGAGCGATTTTAGGGTCTATTGTGACATTATTCGACTGTGTTTTTACACTGCCCTCTTGAAGGAGATGTCGTGTACTGCGGTGTCAACAGACATGAGAACGTCGCCTGATCTACTCTTGCTTTTTCTCTCAGTGCCGCTGAGATCTGCAATAATACTTGGCACAGTTCCGGCTGAACCAGTCACAGATGTGTCCCAACGTCTAACCACAGTGTTTCTCAACCCCAGCGTGATCGGGTAGCGTGGACGAGCGCAAACAAACGCTCATTTAACAAAACGCGTTCTACTTTTTCGCCGTTCCCCCTCTCCAGTGAAACATGAAATCTGATGTTCCAAAGACGTGATGTGCCTTCTGAATCGACCAGGGTACATCAATGTTATGTAGATTCTGTCAAATCACCACAAAATGCTGAATAAGTGAGGGATACAGGCTAGCGTTTCTGGGTTATTGTAGAAGCTATGAAAAGAGTCTTATTTTTGTTTTCATAAGGACTATACACATGCACATTCATGTTTTCCTACTGTATTCTATCGTTCATTTTCAAATTGTCCGTTGTAGTTTGTCTTTAATAAATTACACATAGCTAATTTTTAATGTTGGAACAATTCCATTGCGAAGCTTTTTGGTCATCATTCATGCTTGGCGTATCATATGGGGAAATGATATGCGGTTGTTCTCCGGGCAATTTGTTTCATGTTTTAAACAGAAGGATTATGTAAAAAATAACAAAAATAACAATGACAATAACAACAAGAAAAACGTTAATAAAAAGCCACAGGCCTAAGGTGATTTCAAAAGACATAATGTCCTCAAATAGATTAGTACATTTTTTTTTTAATAATCATCATCATCACCATTGAAAGAAACATAGTGTATTCCATGATCCAGTTACATAATGACCGAGTTATGTTTCGTCAGTGTTCAAATACTTTGGCAGGAATAAAGGCAATTTTATATTTTCTAGCAAGAAAACAAAATAATCCATGACATCGGTGCGTATAATATTAAAGATATGATGCAATTTGTCGTATATTACGAGCACATTCAACAACTCAAGTTGCTGCCTGAAACCAAGCCATTCGTTGGCCCAGTACACCTTAAGAAACAGCCTACAACCGCCAGAATTCAGTCATGTTATTGTTAAACATAGCTCTTGTATCTCTCGTACCTTGCAAGACGGGGGGAAAACAACCAAGAACGGGTCAACACAAAGATGACAGAAATTATGAAGGAAATAACAACTCTGAAAATGAATACCAGTCCTAATATTTTACAGAACAAGCTTTCGGTCTACAATTCGTTTATTTAATTTGTAAAAAAAAATTGTGGCATAATTTTACCGGCAGTGTGTCTACACTTAATGACGATCTGCCATTGGGTTTTGTAGACTACATTGATTTGAAACCCAATCAAGTATACCCGAAACGCTATCATTGAAAAAACTTGCACAGAAATTCAAATTCATATGGGGCTTTTGATTTTGAGAAAACTACACAAAACGTTTACATGTTTCGGTAAGCTTGTTTGCTATTTAATGTTTTCAATTGAAAGATCAATCTAATTATGAATGGATTGCAAAAAGAATTTCCGTAAAAAAATAAAAAATAAAAAATAAAAATGGGTAAAGGGGTACTAGAACGGTGCCATGTTTACGTAAATTTAAACTTGGGGACTTAGAAAGTGTTAATTCAATTTTTGTAAACATACCAAATTGTTTACATCAACCTAAACACATTATATCATAGATACTGACTGTGTGTTATGGGTTAGAGCAGTACATTTGAACTATGACCCCTAAACAAACTTCTGTTTCTGGTGTCGAAAATAGATGCCTATTCATGACGCTGAGCATTGATTGAATTGGCGTACTCGCATGACTTTGTTTTCTGCGGAAACTAGAAGTTTCACACGGTTCTGACCAAAGCTTCGCAGCCTCCAAACATGATAATTCATTCCAGAAACATCCGTGTAGCCAATTATAATCGTATGTCGTTGACTTTCTACTAGACGAGTTAAAAATCAAATGCTTGTTTGGTTCGTAATTGAGTAATTGACACTAACCATCGTCAAGAACGAAATGGGCGTGTGAAAAGTCGTCATCACCGAGAAAATGAGTTTTTAATCTTGTTATCTTGCCCTGGAATCATGACAAAAGTCATAACCGTTTCCTTGAAATGTTCAAACCACTGCTTACAAGGAATTGTCCATGTATAAACTGTATTGTGATTTCTAGAAAAGCAGAGGTTCATGGTGGCTGTTAGCTCCCTGAAATAATGCATCATTCTCATCGCAAATAATCACCATAAAAAACAAGCATACAAAGTAACAAAGCTCACATGAATGTACTTCCATGCCTAGTATTTGATTCATCTGAAAAAGATTTATCCTCACGCAACTCAGCTAAAAAGGCTTTGTTTTCCCACCAAATTGCGTCTACACACACACTTCTCATTGTTTTAGAATCATCAATGGCAGAGGGAGTCGTTGTGTTTTTATTTATCAGCACCATTCTGCAATCATACTGGGAACCTTCTCAAATTCCAAGTTCTCTAAGTTCAGGGACGGTGTTAATTACTCATAAAGACCTCTTCCTTCAATTCCAAAAAAAAAAAAAATCAGACCGTGTTCTCCCCTTGCCTTTCAAAACAATCTCATTACAATTTTCAGCACTTGGGGGAACGGACCAACACAAAGACAGCGTTTCCGTGATCGTCACTCTCAAACCTCAAGGAATACAGGCATTGGTATAGATTCATTTAGAAAAGAAAACAGAGAAAATTGTTGTCTCTACTCCGTCATCATGGCCGCCGGGTTAGACTGAAGGCCAACGCGGTATACGCAAGGTTGTGAGACACACACGCACGCAACATACACACAGGCCGAGGTGAGCACAAGCACTAATGACACTACACCAAATCTAAATCAGTGGGAGAAATGAAACGGAGACAATTTGACAGCCATCATTTGAAATGTCTCCTCTCGGGTTACCGTGATCTGCATGTATAATTAGCCAGGTTGTTCAATCCTTATGAGCGAGGCATTCAAAAGTATGAGCGAAAAATAGCTGTTGGAAAAAATAAAGCATATTTGTTGAGACTTCAAAACATGTTATGCTAGTTTCGGGTACAAACAGAAATACCAATTGTTGTTTTAATCCTAGAATTTACTCGATGTGTTACTACTAGTACTAGTATCAACAATTCCTAGAAATGGCTCCGTTCATATCCAGACCCTCAGGAGAAAGATATTTAATAATAAAAGATAATTTTATTAACTGGCAAGGTAAAGTTAAATGACCATACGATGGTGTCTGTAAACAAACATTCTACCAAACATTGAAGGGAGAAGACATATACCATTTTGTCTATAAAAAAAACGCAGCAATCATTTATATTAAGGATAACAGATTGCACTTTAGTTAAAATAATTCTTGAAGTCATGGAGTGGATGACTATCCCCTTCTAAAAATGAATGTTGCACCAATCCGTAATGTTGACCACTGTATCATCCCTTTGTATGTTAGTTTAAGATCAACCTCTTTGCAAGGCCAGAGTATCACAGGATCCTTGAAACCCATTCTTGTATTTAAATAACCACCCATCACCTCCCTCCACTGCCACCCCGCCCCTCCCCCTAAAAAAGACCCCAAAACAAATTTGGTTTTTTTTATCGACAAATAAAAACATGCAAGTATGCTTTATTTCACAATTTGGGTGTGTTTGTTTGGTTAAATCTCGGAGGAAATGTTTCTCACGAAACATGCTTTCATGTGTAACTATTCAACAGTTATTAAAGATTGTATTTATTTATTTTATCTATAGATCTATATATTGTTGTTATTTTTCTTTGAGGAAATTGAGGTGAAATCTTTCAACGCAGAACTCTGTAACCTCGTACTAAGATACAAGTGTTTTTAGATTGAGGTTTGATGCGATTTGCTTCCATGCCGTCAATCGCAATTCAGATACTGAACAAGTATCTATACACGATGGCGATTTGAAATTGAAAAGGAACGATGGCCAAAGCTAGATAGACGATAGACAAAGCTGGGACCCAATCCTGAAGATTTAGGCGCTGCATAAACAGGATTTCTAGATAACTATTTGCTACAGGGCACCGTAGCTTTATTCAAGCTCACCGATGTATACGAAGACGGGGTTCGTACAGGACCAGTGTCTTGGCTGCGGTGTTCGCCAATGACTCGATTGACCCAGTGACTGTATACTAAGTGACTACTGCATACTATTAACAACGACAATGCTATTATAACCCTGTCAATTTAGATCCACTCTGAAACTAGTCATCGAGATCTGCTCAAGTCAGGACCAATTCACGTTTATTATTCATCCATGTTTTTTATTGAGGGTTTATCAACCTCTTGCACAGGGAAAATTACAATGGACGATAAAAACGACTCACTTTATTTCAGGAATAAATCGAAACCAAGGTAAAGGGGCTGCCACAAAAGTATGCATTTATTTTTATCTTGAATTTGAATTAATTGATTCGAGAAACCTTGGACAACAATCGATATAAATGAAAATGCTTTTGCTGTAACACAGATTGTGACCAACTTTAATAATTCCAGCTAATTAAGTACTGAGTTAGACCGGTTTGGAATGAATTTGACAGCGGTTGATCAAACGCCAACTCGCAAATTATTTTGTTGATGTCACCGCCAAATCAAAATGATTTGATTTTCAAAAACACGTCGTCGCAATTCCTCAAAAACAAAGTATGCATACACATGAGGTTTAAATGAAATTACGATTTATGGGGAATTAAATTTGTTGGAACATTTCACAACATCTGTTTAAGAAATTGTTCGGGACGTTTGCGGGAAGAATAAGCTCCGAGGCGTGAGTGCAGAGTGTTGGTTCATGGCCATGCGGGAGACAGTAAGCTGCCGTGAAATGTGCTGTCTGGACGGTAGCATTGGCTGACTGTCACCGGTCGCAACAGCAACCATGAATTTGCACTGAGAGCAGTCGGTCCGTTTGTCGGCACCAGTACCTTGTGTTTCCAAGGCTAAAAGACATACCGAAAATGTGTAGAAATGAATTTTTTCAATTACGGCCATATGGATCTGCGATCATAAAATAAATCTATAAGTGAGTTCTGAAGGAGAACTTAAAGACGGTGAAATGTACGCCTCGCGGCCAGCGATTCAATAAGAAAACGTGGACACATTTTTACCGACTCAGAGGTAAATCATGCCACCGGCAAAATGCGATGAAACACGGCAGCGGAGAACAGTGGCCAGGGATGACCTGCTTGTCGTAACTTATCAAATGATAAGTTGGTTCAAAATCAAATCGAGGTATGGAGTGAAATAAACTGAAAGACTTACCCCAAACAGAGAGGTCATGTCCAGGAGAATAAAACCAGTTGCAACCTGAGGTGGTCTCTGGTTTGGTCAGGTTCAACAATCTATTTCAAAACAGTTTGTTTCCTTAAGTGTCCGGTGAACTGCCTCCGTATTAAGTGTCCGTTATAATAAGCGGATGACACCAAGGCTAGCATAACTAGCTGCTTGACATGTATAGTGTATAATGCCCAAGACGGCCGAGCGTTGATAATCGTTGATGCCCTTGTAGAGTACGGTTAGGCTTGCAGGACACCCTCAATGGACTGCCTGATGCAATACGGTTAGATCTCGGTACAAACCGGCCGGACGGACGGACGGACGGACGAGGGCTACGGAGCACCGAGTAAGGAGGGCAACGTAGCGTGACGACGGGGAAGTCAATAGACGTGCACCTTAACGCCTACCGTCGCTCACCGTCAGCTCATCACCCAGAAAGTAGTCAAGTAGAAGAATTATTCACGGGGTGATTGCTCCAAGCGGAGATATTGGAATGAATAGCTCCGCCCACCAGTGCCTATAATTACAACCCTTTGTGCTTTGAAGAGCCGCTCCATGGCGGATCTGTCAATGGCCCCTCGGCCCTCCGGCGAGCTGGACAAAAAGTGACAGCTAAGAGATGCCAGGAGAAGCAACCAAAGCGAGGCTGTTATTATAAAAAAAATCCGCTGAAAATGAAGTCCACACAAAAAGTATATTTAGAGTATGTTTTGCTGGATAACGAATGAGTAGGGCTCACTTACTGATGTTAGGCATAAGGAAAGCCCAGTGAGGTTGTCAACATTTTTGTGGCTAGGAAGGAGTGCGGTCAAAATGTGCGAGATTCAAATTAATTTGAAGTGCCTGGCTTTCAGGTATATACCACTATTAGGAGTCCACCACCACTAGTGGAGCTGCCTCTGTATGCACGCGACCCAACGTTTACGGTGTGATCCCGATGCGTCGTGGATCGAGATGACAACAATCAAATCGGCACGAGAGGGCGGCATTTATGAATTACGTGGATGAAAACAGGGACGCAATACGTAGATGTGGAAGTAAATTTTTATATTTTAGCCAAGAATTTAAAAACAAAATAGGTCCATAATGTATCAACCTAGAAATTGTGGTTCGTTAGATCTGGTCCAAGAAATATTGGGTAGGCTTACACTTTGCCTGCCAGTGCATGTCATGCACGCTTCATACAGTTTGATTGTCGAAAACTAACATAAAAGATTAAATGAGTTACTTTACATATTAACCACTCTTCGTCTTGGTAACACCTAGTAAAATTACAATATCTTCCAACGAGTTTTGTTGAATCAGAATCTCTGCCCCTCAACGGGGAACACGACAACAAACAAAATAGAGCAATTATTAAGAAGCGCACGTCATCTTGAAACTTGACATACAATCTCGTCAGTTTAGATTTGTTTACAGGTAAATTTCATTTTCACATGTTCGTCACGACACAGTAAGAACCAATGTTTCCTTCAACATCCCCTCCATCAATTCACGTAATTCTCTGTGAGAATATCTGCGTCAAATTCTCTCAAGGGTTCGCGGGAATTTAATCTGGCGTATAGATATGTCTGGGGTCAAAGAGCAAGAGGGTCAAGCAAATCTAGGTCTTGATGCTAATTTCGCTCGGTCGCAATGTAGTTCCGTCTTATTAGTCACATGATCAATCACGTGGCTGCCAATCATCGTAACGACACTCGGTCTTACATTAGAGATTAGAGATTTGCGATACTGTAATGGAAATTAAGAGAGGCTTTTTGGAATTAAGAAGTTCGAGCACGAAGTAAGTAATGGTCTGAACCTTACATTCGCTACTCTTGGCTTAAATCTTGTTTTAATGAAAGTAAACAAATCACACTGCAAAATTTCTTCGCAAAACTATAAACGAAACAGGGATGCTAATTACCAGAAAGGAAATGAATTAGTGTCAATCTGAAAACTCACTAACTATAAAAATTCATACATCTACATCAATCTGCCCAAATACTGTCAAATTCGAGAAAATCTGAAGATCCACACAATTCAGTTACTTGTTCTTGTTACCGCAATTGAAGTAAGCCCGATTATACACAAAATCCCTGCAAAACATGCACCATTCTAGCACCGAGTGTTATGAAATGCTCATTGGTTGGTGTCACGTTTTGTTTAGGGGAAAAGGGGAATTCTGAATTAGTTTAGTCTTCCAAAATTCACAAAATTGTACTTTCCCTTTATCTTATTTTCCAAGACATTGAATAATAATGGAATTTATAAGGAGGGGTGGGAGTATTTGTATTTCGTTTACATAAATAAATATTAAAAGGCTTAAATTTAAAACATTTCCATCTGAAAATGTTGTCATTTTCGAGGAAATGTTTTTCAAATCTTCATGGTCACATTTACATTTCTGATGCATACCAGTTTTGTTGAAAACTTACAGATAATTACAACAAATTTACAATGATATTTTGTTTTGTTTTGGGGTGTTTTTTAGTTTTTGCTCAATAAGCAAGTACTTTAACAGAGGTTTGTTTTTTAGTACACCACTATTTAAAGCAATATAAGTAAATGGCTGTAAAACACTAGTAAAGAGGACAACGATGGGTCATGTTGTTTTTTGTTAGTACTTTTCGTTTGTTTGCTTTTATTTGGGGTTTGTTTTGGTTTTTATTAAAACAAAACAAAAATAATATGGAAGAGATCGCATTGACAGTTTCCCTTTACAATTCTCATCTTATAACAATAACAAAAACTGACATAATTGTAAAATTCTATTCAACATTTTGTTACACAGGAAATTAGAACAAATTATTACTCATGTTATGTTTACCACACAACTGAGACAAGCTATTAAAACTTGTCTACGACCATTCCATGAGCGCTTAGTTTTTCATTTCTATTCTGAATAAAACTTCGTACGGGGAGTTTAAATATGTTGGTCTTTATACAAATGTGTTTTGGAAAGTGAAAATGGAAGCCAAAGCCGCGGCGCTTACTTGTAAGTCGATCATATTGCGGTCATTAGCCTCCTAATCACATAGATGCAACGGACAAATACATACCAAGAGATTTTGTTCCGCTTAATGTGTGGTTAACTTGTTCCACAATCTGTTGGATCTATAATTGAACATGAAATGACGAACTGAACCTTTCTTCTTCTTCAAATGATTCTTAAAAGTGTGATTGTAAATGTATTGATTAACTTGCCAATTTGACCAATGATATGAGTTGACAACCTGAATCATCTTTAGTACATGTATTTATAATATTCCTCTTCAGTACACGCTTTCTCACTTGTACTTCACGAAACAGTTTGAATTCTTATTTCCTTCCAAGAAATTCTTAATATTCACCTAAATCTTTGTGGTAAACTTGTAAATTCTGCATGAAATGGTTAATTTTCTCATCTCTTAGAAATTCAAAAAGGTTTAATGGGAATTAAGTTTTGCGAATAGATACGTCCGGGGCCAAAGACCACCAACCCCCACAGACATCCCCCATAAACACCCCCAAAACAACAACAACAACGATAACAACAACAACAACAACAACAACAACACGACGACAACAACAACAACAACAGCAACTACAAACAACTCAGCAGAAATACGATAGACACGATCTATTGTTTGCTTGTTCTTAAAGTACGACCGTGAACGCGTTTTTGTAAAAAAAAAAAAAAATGTTTAATTACCAATGGTGTTGGCCCAAAGTACCCGGACCGAATAGCATTTGTACCACTGCAAAAACAAATATTATATTTCCTTTGATATGACACTGTGTTAATTATGTTGCAATTTACTGTTTGAGCAGCGGGGGTGTGCTGAAGGAGGTGTGGGAAGGCCGCCCACATCTCTCAATCTCCCCGGGCACTTTATATTGTTTCTATAGGTTTCGAGAATTTGCGCTTCAGTTATCAGTTACCGAGAATAGAAGAAAGACATGATTTGCTCCCAGACATCGGTAAATTTCTAAAAGGGGAAAAATGAGCCAACTAACGGCTTCGATTAATACTCATAGACACTTTGGACACATTAATCCACTTACAATATCATAAAGCCGAAACTAGAAATAACTTTTGCAAACTGCTTACCAACCAAAACGACCCACGGTATAAATGCAAAATTAATGGCCTAATGTTTCGATCCAAGGGAGGTCTTTCTAGAATGCTAAATAAAATGCATTTTAGCCTTCGAGAAAGACTCTGCTACAGTCGAAACATCAGGTCATTAACCATTTTTTGCGCAATATCATAAAGCAGTGGAATGTTCTTTGGCTGCTAAGTCGTTTGTTCGAGTTTAGAGCGACCCAAATCATGTACTGCAGAATCGATTAAGTCAGTTTGTTATTGCTATATTCTTCTGAATATCATTTTTATTTTATACTCCGTCGTCAAATTACTAGCACACGAGCGGTCACCTTGAACTCGTTAATTAAACAAACCGTGACTGGTTACAATTTCAAAAGCATGTGTCGATTGCGACAGCTGTACTCTTTCATAAAAAAGTTCAGTGTCCAGTATATTTTATATTGCAATAAGATTTTCTGAATCTCAAAGCCGAAAAAAAACAGTCAATCATCAGAACAGGAAATTTAAAAGGTTTAAACAGCCCCCCCCCCCCTTAATGCTCAATTTTCATATAAAATAAAATAATACAATTAAAGGTATTGACAAAATAGGGAGACCACTAACATAGGGTTAGCTCAGTTGTTAGAGCACCGACACGATAATCCGGAGTGCAGGTCCAAATCCCACTCTAGTTAATTTTCCTTTGTTCATTCAAAAATCATTTGGTTTTTTTTACTGATGTTTGCTGTATCAAAAGTGTTAATGTCGCCCAAAGAAAATAAACCGTATCCTATTGTCACATCATGCGGCTGTGGCGGGTCTAAACCCTAACCCTTGCAAGATAGAGTGATTGATTGGTAAACACTCCCCAAACTGGCCATAAAGAAGCACTCGTGCAGATGTTGATGGTATCAACTATTTTGAAAAAGGATTCCCTTCGAAGTTATATGGTTTGGAAAATTTTCACCCCCAAAACATTTGAATCTGAGTAAACGATTCATGCATGAATCTGTATTTCTGAGGGATGACTGAAAATTCATATTTCCGCGGTGTCCGTTTACGAATGCTGCGGCCGGAGATAGGGTTGGTACCCGCTGTAATCTCGTGACATTAAATTGTATCTTTCTTGATAATTTGCCTATAAATCAGCATTACGTTGACAAAAAAACCAACCTATGACCCTCACAGTGGCCTTACAGCTTGACCGCTCATAAGTCCCATTTAGTTGGGTGTTTGTTTTTTATGGGTCTAATATCCAAATGAAATCTAAACTCACTCAAAGTTTATGACAAATACCTGGTAAGTTATGACATTTTTCCTAATCCTACTTTAATTGCACTTGCACAACTGCTCAATTTCGTTTTTGGTTCATGTTTTTTGTTTTAAGTAAAAACCTCATAAAGTTGTTTTCATCAATTATAGTAGATAATAATTTCACACACACAATTTTCCCCAGTTTCTGAAATGTTTACAAGGTTCCGGAAAGGCTCGTATAACAAGTAATTAGATGCGCATACAACCAGACAGTCGCTTTTGGGTAACTTACAAGTTTTAAAAAGCTGCTCCAAACAGAACTGACAAGCATTTCCACAAGCATTTAGAACACATTTTTATTGTGAAGGGCACAAAAAACAAGATTGCGACGGGAACTGTCCAGTATACTGGAAAATAACAGTCAAACTTCAGTCAAGCATTGTCCAAAGGGCACTTGACCCTCTATCCTCGCCCCTTTCCCTACCCCCATGCCTCCTAAGACCCAATTAACCTAAAACAAATCCCAACATTTACAGCCTGGAATACATAATCCAAAGTGTTCAACATTTTTCAGGTCGTCCAGAGAGTACCGGTACTACTTATGAGCCCCCCCCCCCTTCAAGTGGTAATCATAAACTGTTTTCTTTCAAAATTGATGCACACTATTTTAATTTCTGAATTTTACACACCTTTTAAAGTCTTACATGTTTTCTGACCTACTCCCCAATCATACTCTTTGTATAACCATCAAGTTAGTAATGAACCACAAGAGAAAGTGACTGGGTATATTTTTAACAACCGTGAACATGTTGGATATTTTAGTCAACCCAGCCGACCTTTGAAAACAGAGACTTCTTCAAATCCGCTACTTAATTTCAGAGAAAGAAATATAGGAAACTAATAAAACAAAAGTAAAATTCTAATTTCCGCAAAAGGTCTTTAACTTTTTTTCAGATCTTACCTTTATTTTCTTACAAAAGAGCGTGCCTATTGCAAGGGCAGTTTTATGATAAATTGATGCAATCGTCAACCCATACCGTATGTTTGCAGTAAAATATGACATTTTATGAAGTAAAAACGATGTACCTAACCATCTTAGAGTGCTTAGTATTATTGGGACTGCATAATATTGTCACATTGCTGTTATTTATGACCAACATATAATTCGTTATGAATATTGATCATGAGATAGTGGCTTATGTGGGAGACAGTATTACCCAACTGTCGGATTTTATAAATTTAAAATCAAGCACATCGTTTTATCCTTCAGTTTGCTCTGGGAACATGAATACGTTTCCGAGGATGAAAAAAGGATGAATAAAAATTGAGCAAATCGGAGCAACATGGTTCATATAATATGTCATCATTTCTTACATTTTTTTTCCTTACCTACTTTTTTATATTAGTCTGAGTTGAATAACCTAGCAGGAAACAGCTACAAGGGCTGATCCTGCACCGATTGCCGGCGGCGGACCGGGGCTCTCGCGCAGCCTCAACCCCAACACAAACCTTGACGGTGTTAGATTGTAGCGTGTTATTATGGTTTTGGGCTCGTCGGCGTAGTGAGGAAATGCCGACGCGCGCCTTCACTTCACTGAACTTTCGCCTTCAATCAGGGAGGGAGAATGCCAGCCACAGTGTTTGATTCGAGAGCATTGTCCAAACTTGAGTAGTCTCTTTTCTATGCATAATAATGATGAACGGCACTTGTTTAATTGTTAGCGAGGGGAGTAAAGTCATAAACTAAGCTGCACATTCTATTGACTACTTCATAACCTCTGTCCATCATAATGAACAAGAGAATCATTAAGCTACCTTCACGCTGCTCGACATATTTTTAATCACACGATCAAATTAAAACAGAGAGAGAAATCTACAAGAAAGGGCGTCGTCAAAAGACTGAAAAA
>CM021531.1:3025407-3047280 GCA_010994315.2 Pisaster ochraceus
TACTTTTAAATTGAAAACTCTTCATAATGCCAAAGTAACAATAACTTATAGCTGCAAAATGATTTTAAAGATTTTGTTGAAGGGAGGTTTCATGTGAGAGTTGGGGTGGGGGTCACGAATTATCCTGATCAGAAAAGATATACATCACAAACTCGTGCGACATGAAACCTAAAGGCCAAGATAAAGAAAAATTCAAAAGCCTTTTTCTGCTAAATTAAAGAACTGTCGACCAAATACATGATGGCGAATGTTCCGAATGTTCCTGAAAATGTATTACCTTGTCGGGGGCTTATATGGTATTCTGTTCCCAGGGTAAATGATTTAATGAAACACAAATTGCATAAATGAACAAACAACATTAACAGTGCAACAAACAAACCCCGACTTTCACTCCTGGTACATCAACTACATAAAGGAGAGTATACTAAAATGATGACATAGGCATAGTTTGGTTTCGAACCACAGGAATCTCCTTAGTTGTTTTCCTTTTTTTTTAAAGCATCGTAAAACTAAAATGTGTAACAGGTTGTTAGAACTTGGGTGCTGGTCAATTTGTTTACACCAATTTAATAAACTAGTTAATCTGAAATGATGTCGTGTGCGAGAAGATTGTCCATAATAACACTCGATTTCTTATTTCGATCTGCCAAAAATATGCACCCGAGAACGTACCCCTACGAAATCTCTGTCCAAACATAGACCGTGATTCAGGGTGGGCGGGGGGGGGGGGGGGGGGGGGGGGGGGGGGTTATGGAACAAAAATGTAGCTATACCTTGAAATGCCCGTATAGGTTGATTCAAACACGTGATGCAACGGTGTGTTTAGTGAAACGTTGAGAGTTTCTATGAATGTACTCTGACAAAAACAAATGTAGGATACACAGTTTTCAATTGATGACCAAAACCGACACGAAGTTGATGCAAAATTAGGTGCATTCGTGTTCTAACTGATAATCGCCATGTTTTGTGGGGTTTTTGTTTTTTAATATACTGCGTAGAAACACTAGCGCGGGATTGCTGGTTGAAATGTTTGCAGTTGAGCGTACGGCACGACAGTCACCTGCGCCCGGAGCTAACACCCGATCATGTAACTGTCACCAGAGAGGGTTGACTGTATCGATTTACCCGCCTCTTTCTCTTACACCAAAATTTAATTTTAAAAATCACTCATAACTCCATTTTCCATGTTTTTAAATAAGAAAGAGAGAGAGAGAGAGACAAACATGATAACATGCAACGACTACTTTGCAGTGGAAAAACTGCGATTTGATGATTTTCACATCGCGGTTTGGCATCCAGAAAGTTAACCAGATTAAAGAAAGTGTGTACGGCCGGTGCAGAATTGAATGTTTGTCACAGTCACCATAAAATCATAATTATATCGAATCGGAAATCGACTGTTTCCCCAATGTCCCATCTTGAGAGAATCGAGACGAAATATCTTCGGCCCATTCAACGAATCACATGACACAGGATCTTAAACAGTGCATGTTCGATTCATGTGCCCGTCAACACTGTATAGCCCTGCGAGTGAAATTATGTTATCCCTAAAACATGTTTATTTCTACGGGTAGGGAGTCTATACAGACTTACGAGTGTTTCCGAATCAGAAATGCCACGAGTAACGTTTCCCTCCTTCACACCGAATATTTAGTATTATTTTAAGTTATCCTATATCTAAACATGGCTTTGGTTTGTAAGTTGTTGTTTTTGTGTGTGTGTGTGTTTTTGGGTGGTTTTTTTTCTTTCTTCTTCTTCTTTTATTGCTGGAGGGAGAGGGAGTTTGGGTGGGGGTTACATTCCCAACGGACTTGAGTCCACGTTACACGATAGACCTTAAGCGTTCTGGACAATTTTGTTTAGCGTTTTATCTAAATAGTTAGGCATCAAGTGAACAAACATGGACGAGAACTTGCCAAGATGAATCGACGTGTTTCAATCTTACGTTGATCTGACGATAAATATTCGAAATGAATCATGGAACGTTCCTGGAGGTTCAACCGAGCATTCAGCCGATCATTCATGACAAACGTACCCTCGACGAACACCTACTCTAAAACCTAAAAACCACTCGAATAAACAGTCTGGAAAGGACCCTTATTTGTAGTGTGCATCACTGCAACAGACAGAATAAAAGCAGAGAGATAGGCAGCTATTCCCGAAGTATGTTTTGTTGGGCCCTTTTTCATGATTTGCGTGTTTCCAGCGTGAAAGTGTATTGAAAGTGAAGAAAAACTACGGTGTCTGGGGTGGGAGGCCCCGAGTTTGGTAGGGGAAAAACGCGGCTCTGTCACGGGTGCGCATTTCCCTTGCAGACACGCATTCCTTTAAGGCATTTCCTTCCATAATAACTAGATCGCATTGACGTCTTAAACATTGACAAATTCATAGTTTATTCGCATATATTTTGTGAATCACAAATCGAGGAGCAAGTCCTGTTTGACTATATACGCGAGATTACTGGATGTACTTTCAAAACTGATTTAAACAAGGTTTTTTTTCCCATTTGTTAAAAAAAACATGAGTCGTAACTAAGAAAAAACATCGAAACAGCAGCAACTATAAGTGTCAAATTCTAGACTATCGTTGCATTTCATGCATTTCATGTGAGTTTAACCAAGCAAGAATCACCCTGAAGTCAACCAATTCATCGATTTTCAAAATGTATAATACAGATTCCGCGATCAAATTACACATTTAAAGAAACTTTTTTATTTATGAGCTTTAGAAGTTGACTCAATGTATTCTGATTCACAGAATTCCAATCTTCATTCTCTAATCGCAACCCGAATCCCCAAATGGCATTTAGAAAATTAGAACAAAGTAATGTCCTATCATTGTAATAATCTTCTTCTGTGTTTCAACCAAGCCATCGAGGACTAACAAAAACCAACAATTTAGTCAACACAGTAATCTAAGTACATTTGTGCATGTCTTAACTGAATCCGTAATAGGACAGCCCATTTCGATTTTTCCCCCAGTTCATGCTTTGTGACAATATGGACTGCATCTTCGGATTGACTGTCACTATGTTGACGACTGTCACAACTTGACAATAAGTTTATCAACGAGCAAAAATCAACCAGGTTTAACTAGAGGAAATCCAGAGCGGATTAAAGAAGATTGTATCCTCCGAGGGAGGCTTCGTGAAGCCGAGCCCCCCTACGGGCCTCGGCACACGGAACGCCCGGGTAACCGGTGGTGAGTCTCGCTGGGGCTACCCACGAACCCATTGGTCTTCAGGAAAACAAACAAACCAATTGAAATTGAAATGGAAAAAACAAATTTGACTGAAAATTGCACTGAATCTGCGTCTTGCTAATAATGGGAATGATTTTGAGTCAATATTGTTCCGGCATGATAAGAATGAATTCTGTTATCGACTTCTGGCTTTAATCGACTTCCAATAATATATTTGGAAAAATATCGTTCAATAATACTCATGGTGGGTTTTGTTTTGGTTTTTTTTTAGGGGTGTTTTTGTTTTGTCATTGCTTTGTAACGGAATTGCTTTCAGGACAGCATCATGCTTTATTAAAAGGTTGATTGGATTATTTGGGGGTATGGAAACTATGTGAAAGAAAAAACAATCAACCCGACAGAATGTTATGTTTGTAACTAATACAATTCAGGAAATACTGTCAGTGTTTTAACAGTGTCTTCAATAAACGAACTCCATCCAGAATAATTCAGATCTCAAAAAAATAAAAGATTAAAAGACTTAATTATGTCACTAGAACCAAATGTAGTTCAAACAATAAACTTAGCAGAATCGAGAAATCACTGAAGCTGCACCCCCACAAAAAAACACGACCAAAGACCTGAACTAAAGGTTTTTATGAATTCAAAAATATCACAAATATGCCAATTGTGAAGAAAACTGTGACAATTTCAAAGGCTTTCGACCGCGTTCAGTGGAACACACTATTATTTCAAACCTACATAACATTGATCAGTTTCTTGAAAACAATGTTTACCATCATTGGATTAAAAACAAACAACTGTTTAATGGGGTTCTTGAAAGTAAGTTATGGTAATAGATTGAAGTTCAGTCACGCGCTCTATCACAACGGAGTATTCGAATAACGCCACAGTGTTGATGTAGTCGGAATGTATGCCAACTTCGTGCATTCATTCATTCATTCATTTATTCCGATGATGTTGCAAAACCAACCAACATATGATATTGCCAATCGCCGGCGTCAAATTTCACCAGGATGAAAAACAGGAAACAATCGTGTTCAATTAAACATTATAACAACAAAAAACAAGTCTATACCTGTAGCTCGTGACGACGACGAAAGTTTTGGTCGTTGAAGGGACGAGAACGTCTGGAAGGCAGTTTTATTGATTTCTCGCGATCGCACGGGCAAAATTTCGCGTTTACAGAAAAGGGCTTGCGTATTTTCATAGTGAGTTAAAAATAGAAAATGGCAAATGGTTAATGTCGTTGAACTTGGTGTCAGCGATTGTAGCATTATTATCAATCTGTCTTTAGAATGTTTCGGTCTTTTAAATGTTTGATTTTTTATCACTTTATTTGTAATGTGATTTTCTCCAAAAGTTCTTTAAGCCAACTTCCTCGGAATGTGGACCAGCCAATTATTGGTAAGGTAAGTTGGGTGCTTAGTGATATTTTCCAGTCGACTGTGCAGTTTTATGGAAGTAGTTTTTTGCAATCACAAACAACCTAATGGCGTGACAGTTATGTGCAAAAAATACCCCATTACTCAATAGGCCTAATTGCTTTGCAGCTCCTTATTTTGATTCATAACTAAACAGACAAGCCGAGAAGACAACAAAGTATTAAGTAGTTCTGATCCAGCTTTTGTAAACAAACAAATTAAAATTGTTACATTAAGTCATCTTTCATTGTAAATAGGAACTGGACTTTCTTCCTAGATTACGCAATCGTCTTTAAGCAGTGAGTGAGATGAAGTTTCATTTGAATTCTTTGTGGATTTTTTTATTTATTTATTTATTTATTTTTTTGCTTATTTGTTAGTAGCTCTATTACTAAAAAATCGACACTACTGTAGGTTTGCCTACATTTTGCGCAGTGTACATTACTGTGTATGTAAAGGAAATCCAAACCACCAGCAAATTCTTCTTCAGGCAAATCTCGATAAGTCGTCGGGGGAAGCTACAGACTATACATTTTTAATTTCTCCCTAAAGTGTCTCTGATTAAAACCGTGAACGACATTGAGAGTTTAATTTTTTAGCACGGTCCAAAAGGTGAAAATTGAATTGGTTAATGTCGAGATTATAAGCAGGGGCTATACACACTCGGAGGCCCCGCGGGAAATCTGGCAAACTTCAAAGGCATTCATGGATCATGTCCACACAGAGAGAGAGATAGAGAGAGAGGGGGGGGGGGAGAGAAAAGCAAAATGCCAGAACAGGCTTCATGGCTTGGTGGTCTGAACCGATGACTTGAGATTTTGATTGTTCATTCCTGGCTGATTGTGTTCACCTCTTGGTAATCTGCTTTAATCTGGGTTTTAATCTAGCTGGAAAGGAATGGCAGGGTGTTCAGAAATGTTATAAGCCTTGTAATTATGATGTACGGATGATTCTGGATGAACTTTATCACATCATCTGGTCTGGCCTTCGGGAAAACGTCCACCGTATTTCCTTTTCGGCGATGTACCCTGTTATAATCCGAGGATGAGGTCGAACGGAATGTCCAATATATCTTTTTATTTCTTTCAATTTTTGACTCGATCGAGTATAGGGTCGGTAGTGCATGAGTTACTTTTCCAAAGATAGCACTGTGCCAATGTATCTACGGGAGTACCCATGCATGCTTTGCTCATTAAGTTTTTCTCAATCTAACACAATTAGTGACGCTGTATACTAATTGTAGCCTATCTACATTAATGTACATTCAGACTAAGCTTATTTTACTTGATAAGTTCCTCGTTAATCCGCTGGGTTTTGTGATTCAGTAAATGTTAAGATGACAGGACGTTTTTCTGTGTGTTTTCAGAACTGTGCGTCTAACGCCCCCTCGGCTGTGGATCTTCACGGATTGCACGCCCCCTCTTTAGTGGCCATTCGAACAGCCTTTACCGGGCATCAAGGGACATCACGAACACAGCACAGTGTGACGAGAGAGGCGGTTTACCTTATGGTCCGAATGATGGGTAACACTGATAACTGATCAACAAGTGGGTCCAGTCTGGAGCCCCGATCTACACACAGCCAATGGTGATTAATATGATTTGCTTCACTTTACATCTGCTGTGCTGGTGACGATAATTTACGCATGGCCTGTGTTCATCAATCACTTAACACACTCATAAGATCCACTTTACCTTTGTAAAAGTAGCAGCATTGCAAGTGATATATTCAAAATTCTACACGTGAAAGTGATCATTATTATTTATAAATTGTTGGTAATTGTTGATGATTACATATTGGCAATTAGTTATATGGGTACAACCTGGTAGTTTGGTAGTTTCATTTTTACTTTTGTTGTTTTACGGCAGTGCCTTGCGTTTTGTCACTTTTAATATATGGTGTTATAATAGGCCCATTTTACTCTCATTTTATATACCAACCCTTTTTCAATTGAGTTATAACTCTTTATTCAGATCATTACATAGTAGTAAATTGTAGCTCATTTTCGTTGTCTTTTTTATTTAAACAAACAAATAATTTAAAGAGATAAACTATTTTCAGTGTATTTTCTGCTCATTGAGTTAATCGGAACTTGCACAAGTTCGATCTACACAGTATGTTCGTCTTCGCATTGTTCCAGTGTGCTACAACGAAATCAATGTGCTCATAATTACGGTCAGGATGGATTTTTTTTCTTCTCTCTTCTTCATCAAGAGTGATTGAACCAGAGAGAGACTCACCTGTCTTCTTGTTTCTCTCTTGTTCTCACAGGAGCGAGATGATTAGGATGACGATGTCCCCGATGGATCTTCGATCTTCAACGCTAACTTAAGATATCCCCCAGTGTTATCTCCACCGTTTAGTGGTTCGCGCCGGATGCTCCCGCGGGGACAAAAAATCGGCTTGTCCGTAGTGTATAGGGTCCCCTCTACCAATTACCACCGAGCATTGACGTGAAAATTACGGGCTGGTGAAATGAGAATGTCCGCTGTGTATGCCTGAGCCTCCTCGCCGTTGCTGGTGGTTGAGATAGCGACTTCCTTGGAGGCGTTTTCAGCTCCATGGAGGCACCACGGCTGATGCCTGCAAGGGAAGAAAAACACAGACTCTGATAGAAACATACACGCAGACAAAAGCCACATCTACAACCACCCACCTGTCCCCTAGGCTAAACCGTCGCCAGTGTATAACCCCTGGTTCTGTATACGTAACACGCAGCCATACCAGGGTCTTCAACTCAAATTCAAAAGGCATCTTTCCCGCTTTCGGCCCCATCCCGGCTAACGATCAAGCATGTATAACCTCTAGTTCGTTCACCCCCTTCGTGTTTTCATTTTCGATGTTTTACTTAAGAAGTCTCGGGGTTTTTTTGTTTATTTTTTTTTCCTTTTCTACTAATCCGAGCGAGCGTTCACTCTCTTCACTTGCAAAGCGGTCAGTGACTTTCATGAGCGGTGCGGGGTTGATCGTGGGTCCCAGCCTGAGAGCGACCGAGCGCGCGCACCACGGTAAGATCGGACGGTGAGCTTTTTCATAATGCCGCGGGCGATCAAGTTGAATTGCAACAGTTTATACCTAGTCGCAATCTCCGCTATGAAAAGGCCAAGTTGGTGCCTGCGGAGAAGGTGAAGGATTCCTTTTTTTTGTCTTCCCCCTCCTTTTATGAAGGAGAGGCGAGAAGACAGGTTGTATTTAGAAGCCACAGACTTCCATCTCGTAGCTTGACGCCGCTTTGTTAGTCCCCCGGGGTGACATTCTGAATCTATGTGAATAATATGATACCCTATACATACAGTAATGGTGTCCATCAGACTCTACCAGAATTGCCAAATTGAGCATGAGGTCACGAGTGGGGTAGCCTAGAATGGTTACAAGAAGCCCTACCCCCTTCCCTGCCTGTGGCACGCAAGTGGGAGGGGTTAATGTCAAACTATCTTGATAACCCCGTAACTAAGTCTGGGGGTTAAGAAGGTTCAGCGACAGCGATTGGTTCGTCGAGGCTCACATGGTACCGTCTATACATAATTTCAACGGAAGGGGGCGTGGCATGGTGCCCGTGTCAAAGGTCAAAACTAACATGCACTCAACAATGGAATGCACACATTTGAGATTATGTTCGCATTTTCGACACATGGATTTTGAAGAGACTTGGCCCGGAGTTTAATAATCTTTTGAACATAACTTACAAAGTAGACAAAGTCGCGAGTTAGAATAGTTAACATCAAATCGGTTTATTTATTACACTCTGATATTTTTTAACAGATCCACAATTAGTAATATCATTATTATCATAGCCTTATGGACTTCTTTTTAAGAACAGTGTTAACTTTTGAGCAATTTCGGTAAAAACGGTTTTGCTCTGAGACAAACCCAGCGACCGGCAAGGTTGGATTCGAACCTACAGTCTGTATGAAACGACAGAACTGAAACACGGCGCATCACCCCTCGGTCAAGACCTTCACAAGGCACACAAGACCACTCTAAAGCGACCAACGGCAAACATGAAAGTTAAAAATAAGTATCGTCAGATTGAAATAAATGTTTCCCCCACAGAAAGCTGTGAGGGGGGAAATACTTACTTTCTTATAGCCACTGGATATTCTTAGTTAGAGCGTCTCTGGACTTTATCAATTATTTCTGAGCACAACCTGATTAGATTCACTTAATTACCACACAGTTACTGGCTCAATCGTGCCATGATCAGGAGATATTAATTAATAGTTGAGACGTGAACTTAATGTAACCTACATGCATGTCCAAATAAATTGTGATGGAGAGCGAGACGCTGGGAAGGGACGTACAAGAAGCAGCGACTCATGGGTCCAAGAAAGGTGTCTACAAATAGAGCTGAAAACAATGACAAAGGATGTGCTTACCCATTAATCAAACAACAGACCTATTGTCTTGTGTATTTTTTAAGCGATAACAGAGTGACAAGGGGAATTCGTCGAATGGACATAAATTCGATCAAATGCCGATGGGTCTTCTATTGCTGCAACAGTTTGTAATTTTCCATAGGCAGCATCATTTGCAGACCATTGAAATGCATCCCTTGATGTTGATGCTACGATCTTTATTGTGTTCCCCTACGCAGAAGCAACTGCAGACCCTTGCTGTTGCTGCTACGACCTTTAGTGTACTCCCTTATAATAAGCAACAGCAACTGCAGACTCTTGCTGTTGCTGCTACGACCTTTATTGTGCTCCCCTACGCAGCAGCAACTGCAGACTCTTGCTGTTGCTGCTACGACCTTTAGTGTACTCCCATATAAGCAGCAGCAACTGCAGACCCTTGCTGTTGCTGCTAGCAATCTGTTGCGTTTCCTTTATGCAGCTGCTCGTTAAATCAAATACAGATACACACTATTTGTTTCCCCAAGTCTCGCTTTGATAACAAAAGGATGAGTGAGCGAAAAAAAGGATGGATGCACTATGATGAGGATGCTTACCCATTTAAGCTCTAAAGCTCCTTTCACACGAGAGCAATTTAGCAAGGGTCCCTTGCTAAATTGCAGCGTGGCTGTAACATTTTACAAAATGTACCTCATGTGAAAGGACAACAAGGGTTCCCTTGTAGTCTGCCTCTTTTCCATTACGTTGGGGTACTTTAACCTCAAATCTGGACTTATTTTGGTTTCCTATTAAATCGTTTTTACAGATCAACGATAAAGTCACTTATACAAAAATAACCAAGTAGCTAATTAATAAACGTAGAGATAGATAATAGACAATGGGCGATACGTATACAGGGAATACTTATTAAGGGTAAACAAAATGACGAAAGAGCCAGACACTAAGTTTCTGGTGGTAGAAATCTTGTCTCCAAAGAGATTAAGGATTCTAGCTTATATATCATTTATCCGTACCGATTGAATGATTAATGACTACCCAATGACTATTTTCTTTTGTCATCTCCAGGGCTTTACAACCTTGATGTCTAATTGCCTGACTGTAAAGGGGGAAGACATCGCTCGAGTGGTGGTCGTTCATCACCATTAAACTCCTATACCCTCATTGGGCAGTTGAAACGTATCACTAATCAATGTAGACCCCGCTCTTCTTCTCTCAAACTTTCTCAAGGAGCCGAATTGACTGGGGGTATTGTTAGATCACCAATAAAAGTCAACTCGTTGCCCTTCTATCTTGTCAAATGTAGAGGAGCAATGAAGAGGGTGTGCTGGGGGCGTTGGGGCGAGTTCCACCCGCTCTCACACTATACCTTGATATTTTTTTTAAGAGATAATTTCGTAACTGTGCGTCTCTCACATCCAAAATTGTTGGATGGTTTGTGATCGTCCTCGGATGAAGACAAATCTTGGCTCAGGATAACTTCTGAATCCAAAAAATCATTGTTTTGCAATAATGTTTGTTTTCAGTTAAAAGCAGTTTATATCTTTTATAATTTTCATACAGATCGAGTAGCTTTTGATACAGTTAAGCCTCAAACGTTTACAGTTTGTCTTTGTTTATCGCCAATACGCTTCGGTTCATTGTCAAGCTTATTGAATTAGTAGGTAATTGCTTTCCTTTCTGGAACTTATCCCCGGTCGATCTAAAAGCTGCCAATACTCCTCTGTCCACCAGTGTTTGGACACCACTTCAGTCCCTCATTAAGCAGAATCTTCGTCCACGATGCTGGGATATATCAACGGCGGATGTCGCAGCAATCTCTTTGCAAGGTATTTTGCATTCTAATAGACTTGTTTAAGAAAATCGACTGGCGAGTGTATCCGCTTTGTGCATCTCGAGAGGATGATTGGGATTCTTTTGTTAACAAGCCAAGCTGGAACTGACGAGCTACTGAGCTGCAGGGAAATGGACATTTCAAGTAATCAAATGGAGTATTGACGTATTCCAACGAAGCGTAGGATACTGGGCGTACCCTTTCAATTACAGAACACAAAACCTTCCAAATAACCTTAAATTGTCGGCCCAGAGCGTAAAAAAGGGGGTAAATTTGACAAAAGGGCTGTGGTAGTACGCATTAGTCTATCGATCTAGCACTATCAAGCGAACATTTGTAGGGGTTTCTGAAGTAACTAGCATCTCAAAGGTTTTTAAAAATTGTGTTGGAAATTGAGCATAAATATATAAAAGCAGTTTCAAGATACACTAGAGCAGTGTTATTTTTAACATCACTCTTATATCAAGTGCTTAGTACATTATTCCAGTTATTTTTTATATTTTGTTAATTACATCGTTCAGATAAGGAACTCTCAAAAGTGACTAGCACTATGACAGTAGGACTGAAGTTGGGGTTCGAAGGAGGGGGCGGGGCTTTTTCCTCTTAACTTTTGAATACACCTTGATGTAAAGAAGATGAAAGTTCAGGTTTAGAAGTGGGAGGAGACCCCCCAAATAAGGAAAGACATGGGACTGAAAACCCAATCCACATGCAAGGCTCCTGTCCGGGATTCGCACCGGGTTCCCAATGTCGGCAAAGAAACCAATGAGCCAAACAGAATGCCACCAGAATGCCACGTCGCTGGTTATGATCGAGAAAATAAATAGACTTTTGATCTGATAATTGCATCACACTTGGTAGGCCCTACCAGTACCAAAAGTTCTGAAACTCATTTCTCGAAACTGCTGTCTGCAAAAACGTGGCTCTTTAAAGTCAAAGTATACCTTTGGTTTTTGTTAACCTTTGGTTTTTGTTTTAACCCTAAATAAAACTAATCTGTGAAAATTTCATTTCAAAAGGTGGTCGCGTTTTTGAGATATCACCGAAAATCCGGAGCGAATATGTCCACGCAGGAAGAATAATCCCTAATAGGACTACACAATCTGAGAAACGTTACGGACAGTAACGTTTCTCAGATTCAAATTTGTTGAGATAAAAAGTGATATCTTTTTCCATAACCGCAGTACTTCGAAGTGTAATGGTTCTTAAACTGCATTGTATTGTCCAAAGCTGCTGTACTTCTTACCAAGTACATTATTATTTTGCCATTAATTTTCAGAGTCAATACCAAACATTTACAGACCCTTTAAACATAACAGTACTCAAATTTGCCAAAATGAAACGATAATTTTACTAATAAATATATCACGCACTAAACATGCAGTGCTCCGGCATAAAGTGATGATCTTCGCAAACCATACGGTCATCCTCACAAACTCTGGTCTAAGGCTCATCTTTTCAATCAAGTATTTGAGTAATGGTTTGTTTTTACCTGTGTTTTCCTTTCGTCTTCTTTAATTTTTTAAAATATATTTAGCTGTTCCGACTTAGCAGTCGGAACAGGTTTTGTTTATTATTATTTTTATTTATTTACTACATGTATAGCATTCCGGAGTTTTCTAAGCTTAGGGGGGTATGCCTAAGTTTCCATCTTAATTATTTGTATGTTATTGTTTGTGTTGGTGTCATAAGCACTTTTTCGGATTTGTGCACACTTGATCAGTTTTCATTATTATAATTATAATTATCGTAGTTTTGTAAATAGTGTTACCTGTAATTTATTTTGTAATCCCTTCCTGATAAGCGGTTTACCGCAGCTGGTTAGTGAAATAAAATAACATAAAATATATAATAAATAAAGAACTGAGTATTGAAGGGCAGGTTTTCTCGCATGTGACATCCTATCAGACAGAAGTTGTTTCGTCAGACACATTGTCAAGTTTATAAAAGCAAAAGACTTCAGTCTGTTTTCTTTCTGTCCCCCTTTTTTCCTTTCTTTTTTCTTTCTTTTTTTCTGTAAGATTTTTTTTCTGGCCAAGAAGGCCACTCTTGGTGAGGGCCATACAAAATAAGGAAAATAAGGAAACCGTCAAAAAGAGAGGATATTCTGTTTTACTTCCTCCTGAACTGGTGTACAATGTAAGTTGATGAAAAAGAAAATACAGGTAAGCCTGAACGGGGAGTTCCAAAGTGCAACAGTACGGGGAAGTTATCTTTAGAATACCTCACAGTTCTGGCCTTTGGAATATTGTGAACACACTCAGTAATGAGAGACGATGCGGCAACGCGTATGCTGAGTGTGTGTATATACAGAGGAGACACTTGGTGAGCCACCTCCCAACATACCGTGAAAGTACGCGCAGTCAATACATTTACCTCAAACTAGCTCAAACTTATAACCGGGTCATTCGGCACCTTGACATGTCATTTTCAAAAGATTTGATTTCAGATACTTCACAGAAACTTTTTGATATGAAACTCTCTTTTTTTCCAGAATCCTGTGAGTCATGAAAATATGGTTCGATCGATAAGGTTCGGCACCTTGATTAAATTGTCATCGTTTCCTTGCAAATGTTGTCTGAAACTTTCAATACGTCGTTCATGCTTTATCACTGCCACTTTCCCTTGATTGGAAATCTATAATTAGATTAAGTTCTGTATTCCTGTGTTTTACTCTTTTTGTCTCTTTTTGCTACCCAATATATGTCCTTTTATCTTCAGTTTTTTAACAATAATACTATAGAAGGGAAACATCATACACTATTACACGATCACTTATCATGACAAAACTGAATAATGAAACCGCTTGATAAAACCACAACAGACTGTGCAAGTCTCGCGAATGTTTGAACTTCCGGGACCATTTTGGTCCCAACCGTATGGATTGTACGAGGGCGATATTTTGTTTATTAATTATTTTAGATTGACGTAGTTTATGGCCAAAATGTATTTGTTGTTGGGAATGTAGTACTGGGTGATAAACAATATGAAAGTAAAATAATTCAATCAAATAACGGAAAAAACATGAGAATAAGACTTGACCCCTGTTTCCGGTCAGATATACAACATTTAGAATTTTGCCCAACTACGGTCATGTTGCCATTAAACCTATGTGATGGACACACTAATTCGGGCGTAATTGGCAAATGGGGTTTCTTAATAAAGCAACCTCGTCCCAATTTTCAATTTTGTTTCAACGTTAATCTGAACAAATTATTTGTATTATATAAAAGTTGAAAACCTGTGTATAACAACTTACTACTTTTCAATGAAAAATATAGTCTTCGCTCCAGTTTTTGTCTTGTTTTCTAAGCGAGACTTGCACAGTCTATAGGATGAAGTCGAATAATGAAACCACACGATAAAGTCACAACATGATGAAACAGAATAATAAAATTACAATGGGATGAAACCGAATAATAAAACCACACGATCAAGCTAAAAAATTAAACCGCATGATAAAACCGCTTGATGGAACGACCAGGTGAATCTGCATGGTAAAACCGAATGATGAAACCTCCACAACCCCACTGAAAAGATCTTTCAGCTGTACACTGCAGCAACTGGGGTGTTAAAATTGACACCAATGGGGTATTGTCACACATAAATACCGAAGAGAGAATCCAAATTAACATCAAGGGTGTTCAAATAACACCAATGTAATTGTTTTGGCAGAAATAAGTGTTTGATTCTTTTTGTCATCTATATAGGCCCAGGTGACAGCACCCATTTGTTGCAGTGTAGGCCTACGTTATGGGGTGGGCCGACGCAGGAGGCCGCCAGATAACCACGTAAGATAAAACAGTCACACCCCATCTCAAAGAAATGTAATCACCAGTCAAAGGAATACATCCCCTTAACACTTATGGCTTTCTGTAAAGGGAGGTATACCACCGTAAAAACACATCATAAAATATAATGACATAAAGTTAAGTGCTCCCATGGACAATCATAACAACCACTTGAGACAAAATAATTATTAGAAGTACAGTGGACAATACACCGAATTTAGAACGCTTATAACTGACATGGTCGTAAAATTTCAAATTTTGAAAAACAAACGAGACGTCGAGTTTACTTCACTTGAACCACTCTTTAAAACCACCATCACCTTTACGGAATTAATTACACGTTGTTGTTGTTTTTTTGTCAACTGGATCACGTTCAATGCTTTTTCATACCAGCATTTAAAACACTCTTAACCCATCAAACCAATGACTATTTTGAAACAGTACACTTCATTAAATGAACTTAAATCCTCAACCATTTTACTGCTAATTGAAAATTCAAACGTTGCAAACATAATATCAAAGTTGCCAACAATGTTGCGCGGCTTATTTATATACTAAATGAACTTGCATTATATGCCTAATTAAAAACAAAACAACAAAGATAAAAAAAACTATATTTATATGGGCTCCCATATTAGTTCACTAAGTTTAAGGGTATTTTTACTGTGTGATATTATTATCCAAACTAATAAATTATTGAAAGATTACTTCGGATCTTGTACGTTGCACACAATTTTGACCAAATTGGATGGGGAATGTTTCCGTCAGAATAAATGCACAGGTGGGGATTTTTTGCCCCCAAACATTGTTCTTCACTTTTAAATTGTCTGAATATTGTTCAGGAATTACCAATATTGTGTACATTTCCTTATCTTACCGCGGTTAACTGCTGTTTATGAAGTAGTTTGAAAACATTATTCTTACGTTGTGACCAAAATGATTTGTAATTAAGCCATTACGCTAATTTTTTTTTTTTAAATTGTTTGCATGGTAAACCATACTCAAATGACATTACTTGTAAGTGTGACAATGAATTTCGTTTTTGAAGCGCGCATGACTTTGTATCGTGGATACTTCAAGATGCCTAATCTTAATGGGTTTAGCCCTATAAGCTCAAATTAATACACTAACTAGTTAGCGTCTTAAAAGCCTTCTTACGGTCTCCACACCCCTAACGCTGGAGCACTTTCCAAGAGCTTTCCCCGAAGGCTGAAACGATTATCTTCCCCCATGGTCTCCCAAACAATTTGCTCCGAATTCACTATACTCTGATCCCCAAGTTGTGTAACCTTCCCAGCTAATGTCAGGAAATTGGGCAGGTTGTAAAAGCGTGGTCTACTGGGCGGAAGTTTCCCGCGCGGCAGGCTAGGCCACGGTGTGAGGCGTGAACGGGTTGCTTGCAGGGTGCTGTTGGGAAGGTAACGCGCCGGGAGGTTCGGGCACGGAACGCGGCAGCTCTGCCTTTGCATGGGAAACATCACTTCACGCAAAATCTCACATGGATTTCACTGTATTGAACAACTCAGCTCTCGATTGAAGTGTTTTAATTTCATTGGCCTTCCACTGTCAATTGTTAACCTGTGATGTAACTGCATGTTTACTGTAAGCTTGATATAGGAACGTATTCCTTTAACCAATACGAACGAAAAGTCTGTTTTGTTTTTTGTTTGTTTTTTTGTCATATAAGACATAACACTTATATACGATACTCGAGCTACTATCCTTCCATCACTTTCAGCAATGTATCAAAGTTGTGAAATTCCCATTAAGTACTAAAAGGTCTTCCTGATGACATTTCCCATTCGATGATTTTAAAACAACCTTAATTTTTAACCCATCATTTCACCACGATGCAATAAAATGCAATTTGACGCTTCTTGTCGCCTGAATAAAATGAGAAGTTGCCGACACCACAAGGAAATAACTTGGTTGCGTCTCCGATAACATTGAGAGTCTGGTCGTGGGCCTTTTAAATCGGGCAACCCGAGTGACTGACAGCTCCTCGTACAGATTACACTTACCCAACCTGTCGTCAAATTGTAACCAACGGCCCTTTTTTCAATATTCACCACAATTCATTTAGTTGGGATCATAATATTTCGCCATGGTAAGCAATCAAACACACGAGCGGGCAATTACATCGGACACGAATCGACGGGATACACATGCCTTGCAGGTACTCCTTGGCAAATAAGAAGAAGAAGAAAGAGAATTTGAAGAACTAAGATGAGAGACGCGTCTTTTTCCTAATGGTAAAAGGGTGAGGGATGGAACACTTAAGCCCCGTCTTCAAACCAGGCAAATTATCTTTTCATGAAGGCCGTATTTTTTTCCCCCACAGACGATGCCACTACGAAGGGATATTCAGTAGCTTACTCCTAAAGGTACATTTGTGTTGTCGGCATTACCACGTGATGCTATGAGAAAAAGGTCTCATCTGAAGAGTATAGACCGAGCTTTAAGTTCATAAAAAGAAGGGATTGTTGCACTTTTCCGTCTAGTCATGTCACTTGGTGTGTTGATGTACGGTTTGCTCCCTTCTTGGACGGTGTACTGTATCAAACTGGGAATTCTTAAATTGTACTGCCGCCTACGTTTGCCTTCACAGCTCCGCCCCCTTTTTGAGCGTTTGATGGTATGTAAATGCTCCTATGGGCGAGTTTGCAGAGCTACCTCCACCTAAGTCCCGTCTCATCATGCATGCCTGATTATAGGGTCATGGGATAAACATGGCGACTAGCTCACCTTGGCTGCCGTACCTCCGGCAGCCGACAAAAACAACCCAAACCTTGCAATTCTCGGTACACCCCCCCCCCCTTTGGTGTTAAGACGCCTACACAGAAACTTTGTTTCCAACAACACGAGCACTTTAAAAGGACACCACGTAACAAAAGAGACAAAATCGCCTTCTGATAATCATCAATCAAAAGCACGTGTAAAACCCTCCTTAACTGTCAAGGTTTCACTAGCGAGGCCATTACAGTGAAATCCTCCAAAAATAATTTGTCATTTTTGCCGTACACCATGAGTGTACTCGACACGACACCAATTACAACGCCGACCGTAGCCGTTTTTATACCGGGACAGACAGACTGACAAAAAACCTTGACGGAGAGGTATGCAATAACATCACTGGATCTCTTAAGTGTCTCCAATTATCTCCCCAATCTTACGGAATTATTCTCGGACTGCGTTTACGTTGTGTCAATTTAGTGCTTTAATTTAAACCGGGGGCAATTATTTTTTAACAAATTGACGACAATTACTTCAACTCGCTCAACGGTGCCTTTGTTAACCGGGGATGTAAAACACTGTTTTATTGGCGACGTATGTGTGAGGATGGGCAAAAGGAAAAAAACACATTCAATGAAATAAATTTATGAGAAGACGTGCCAACGGCAATGTAATATATGTTGTGTGGGGACAGCTATTAGGTGTTAGGGAGTTTAATACATGTTTTAGATCATTGCTACAGTTATCCTTTCTTATTGAACAAGCATTTTTTGTATTGTGGTTTTTTATTATAAACAAATATAGAGAGAGATTATTAAACTGTCACTTTATCTACAACAAAAATAACTTCTTCTTTTTTTCAGTCACAAAAAATCCCGAAGTCTTAAGCATCTTCATATACATTTCTTAAAAAGCAATGTGCTTTTGGAGTTGGAGATACGGTATTTTAGCGAACACAAAAAGTTAATTTATCTTTTTTTTAAATCGTATTTCATTACACATCCAACCGTGACAGCAAGCACCAATGGCAGGATGGTGATGAGGAAACGAGAAGAAAATTAGTTTTAGAAGTGGGAGGGAAAACCACCAAAGGGGCAAACCCACGCAAGCAGGTAGGGACTGCAAACCAAACCCACATGCAAGGCTCCCGGTCTGAGGTGGGGTTCGAAACGGGGTCCACAGAGGTGTAAAAGGCAGGGACAGAAACCACTGAGCCAACCTGATGGTTGCATCATGTCCGATATCACCTGACGACGACTTGATCATCGCGGTTTCAAAGCTGTATTATGCTCAAATCGAAACCATTTCTTCCATTGAGTAAGAGACTTGTTTTTCCATTGAGAAGAATGTTGCTAGAATGCTAGCTGTAACCAGAAACCATGATTTCTCATTTCCCCAAACCTCAGTTCTGGCCCCATGCTCCGTTTGATCAAAACACTTTGTAGAATACACAGGTTGCTCCATAATGATGCCGGAGCCCCCAAGCTGGAGCCCAAGCCAAGATTTGAAAAGGCCCCATGACGAAAAATAGCTTTTCTCCGCATACCTTGGCTCGATTGCACAATGCACTAAGATTCATCTTAGGATGAGTTGTCAATATTACTATAGTGACTAGTATTGTGACATCACAATGATTGATTGATTGATTGATTGGTTGATTGATTGATTGATTAATTGATTTACTTTTTTTTACTGATAGATTGATTGTCTCATATCACATTTGTTTATCGCTTTGTTTGTTTTGTAGGAGATGTTCGCAGATGAGCTTCAGAAACACAATACTCATGTGACGTACATTTTGCATAGCAGTTAAGACTGATTTGCATTTCACCTCTTTGTGAAGTCAAACCCAGCTTGTTGCATGCGGTTACGCAAGGAATGTATAAAGGGATTGGTTTCACAGAAAAGTTAATGTGTTCATATCTCTTGTTGTGGTCACGTTTAACAACACAAAACAAAAGCAGATAGCCACAGTTCGTAGCAATGTTACACAAAAATATTTTTAAAATGTGTTGAAATTGTTGGAAACAAAGCAACCACTCATGAGAGGTATTTTATTAATTAAAAGTTTGCAGAAAATGTTGTTGGTCAAAACATCTGTTACTATGACTGACTGTTTTGCTAACATGCGGCCGTCCATGCCAACCAGCACGGTTTGTTTATACAATAGAATTGTCTGTCTTTCATTTGGCATGGGCGGCTGAATGTAAGCAAAACATTCAGTCGTGTTAACATAATTTTATGTTGTAACCAAATTCAACATTTCTGTAAACTTTCAATCAGAAAAAAATACACCCCATGCTCGGCTGCTTTGTTTCAAACAAATTCAACACTCATTTGACTATTTGTGTAACACCGTTACAGACTGTGGCTACATTTCTTGCTTTGCATTAATGGCTTCCCATAGTTGTCCAATCGTTGGCAAAAATTCGGGCTGTGATGTTGCAATAGAAAATGTCTATGAACTTTATAATCAAATGAATTAGCTGTTGCAAACTGCTTATCAACCAAAAAGACCTATGGTATAAATGCAAAAACAATATTGGCCTGATATGTTAACCCTAAAAAAAATCTTCGAAAAAGACTCTGCTACGGTCGTAACGTCCGACCGCTAACATTTTTTTTTAATTTTAACTTTTATAGTCAGTAAGCTTTCTTTTAAAAAGACAAATGATTATTTATCCTGTACTTTCTTTCTTGTTGGTAAGCGACCAATCATATTGACTCCTTGCACCAACGTCGCACGCGGCTGTTGTCTGCCATGCTCACTATTTTGGGAATCAAATTGCACGTATACAAATTTAAGATGGCCCTTCTCGAAAACACGGCTTGGGCTTGGGCTTGGGCTTTGGCTTGGGCTTGGGCTTGGGCTTGGGCTCCGTCCACCTAAATGAAGCCCCGTAAGGGAAGTGCATACTTTCCCAAACAAGTGACGGAGCCTAAGCCCAAGCCCGAGCCCAACCCGTAGTTTCGAAAATGGCCTATGGTAGTCAGGTGAATTGGGTCAATGCCAATAAAACTTTATGTTCTGTTATATGCATTTCACGAAGGGAACCAACTGTCTTATTTAATTCAGAGTAAAGCCAAAAAGATTACAAAGGTATAAAAAACAATGGAGTGCTTTTCACTTCCCAACCCCAACAAGTGAAGCCCGCCCTCTGTCGTCCCATACTATGCTCTTTCGAACTGTTCAGGTAGTCAACTACAAGGGAAACTGACTGGGTAAATTTTAAATAAGTTTGGGTTGAACAAGGAAAAATTTACTCGTGCGAAATTTTCCGAGATTGTACTTGTAAGACAACAATCCCAACGTTCTATGATAACCACGACATTACTGTTGGGTTTGTACGAAATATACTTTTGAGAAGAAAAAATTAACACACACAAAAAATGTGATGGTTCTAAAAAGTCACTGGGGGATCGCGCTGAGAAGTTAACGTTTAGACTGAGGGCGGTATACAAAACGACCTCTGAAAAGAAAATGTTCCACAAAAATCACACTATTTCGTAACAGCGCCCTCCATTGAAAGACACGTTTGCCAATATCTACTTTTAGAACTTCTTGTTCGCATATTATACAGTAGCTTAGACCGGTTGAACTTAAAGACAAATAATTAGGAATTTTTTAATCATCATTTCGATTGTTGCCATCAAAATAAGCCCGTGTAAACGCACCAAATATCCCCAGCAAAACTTTTTAATTTTCGACTACATGTACTTGCAAACTCAGAAACACCATTATTCCATTAATATAAATGAACAACCGTTTTTCCGCACGACCCTACCGCAGCTAAAACGAAACGAAACGATATTTCGTTTAGCTTAATTAATTAACGAAGAAAATGTCCCTCCATACTCATTCATTACTTTCCCATTAGGCCTCTACGACAAAATTATTAACAATAAACTCTATAAAGATACTCTATTATAACTAGGTCTGTAGGTCCCATACCTTTATCGTGTAATGTGTAACTTCGGTCACCACTCTTGCACGCTTGCAGTACGTGTACATTCATTACCACGGTCCTACGAACATGACGAAGATGGTCGGCCATTTCACCAGATGTGCCGTCGCCTTTTACACACAACTCGCTGCCTTTCTTTAACTTGCATGTTGTTTGTTGTGTACCACACCCTAATCACCTTTCAGGAATACTCCTTTTCGTAGTCATGTTGGTAAACAGAAGGAAACTTGACATTTTGACTAGGTTTAAGACAACATTCGTGCGAAGTTTCGCGAGGCAATTTCCTTCCTCCGTGGGTTAATGATATAATACTGTGTTTCGGAATGCTGCAGACAACAAAAGCTCGTCAAATTGCAAGCAACATTGAGACGCGTTGTAACATTCCTTTTGTAAAAACACCTGTCGGCTGCTCACTGATTGGACGAGACCTGTTTGAGGACGTACGTCACTGTAGTTCCAACCAATTAGGCGGAAATAATTTGCATCTATCTGCATAATGAGACAGCTGTTAGATTTGTGGAGTTTTTGTCAGATAGTTATCGTCTGCGTGTTTTGTTGACATAAGGACGGTAAACT
>CM021531.1:3067950-3086925 GCA_010994315.2 Pisaster ochraceus
ATAAGTCTTATGGGTAAATTAATCAATTGTCAAAAGAACTGTGCCAAGATGAAGTGAAAATACATATTTATACATGAAGCATTTCGTCTTTTCTGGAGGGGAAAAAAAATGGATGAGGGGCGGGGACGATCTACTGGTGTCTTTTTTACTTGGTAGATGATTAAATAACAGCAAGTGAATTCAGTACATTGTACAAACAAAAGTACAGTATGTATGTGTACTATGCGAGTGTTTAAAAGCTGTATGTGTATACATAACATGATGTATGGATGGAACATGTACATTGTACATGTTGCAGCTTTGGCCACAACATGTTATACAACCTTAACATGTACACAATACAGTATCAACAACCTTGGCTTATTTTCTTTTTTTGCGGGGACTGTCTGTTCACCCCTTCTCTCTTGTTTAAGCTGGGTGTCTTATCAGGCTATACAGCAGCAGATCACGCTTTATCAAAGAAACTAAGTCATGTGACCAACTTCCATCGACTTCCTGGAACAAAGTGGTTGTAGTGTTTACGAAACCATTCAACACCAGACAACTGATGGAGGAGCAAAATAGGGGTTATTGATGGCGAGCCCCCCCTATTGTGTACGCCCCACTCTATGGTGTGTTTGAAGAACTCTGCTGCTTGGAGTTAGTTTCACATGTTTATTTATAGTACATTAAGTAAGGTGTTGTGGATATGTTTTGTAGGTAGGCTTTTATTCTGTATGGCCTTTCCTGATGGACTGATTGTAATGTGGAGGAAGTTTGGACAGTTGCCATCCTTGGCTAACACTAAGGGAACTCTGTTCTTTTTGTACTTCTTTTTGCGGGCGTAGACTGTATGTAAATAGATGTGTTCATGTTGCAGGTAAGTAGAAAACTTTACAAACATGTAACTTATGCGTAGACTTATTACGCGCCATTTTGTGTTTCAATTTGAAATGTCAAGTTAAGAGGCCATTCAGAATAATCAATGTTTTTAGAAAGTTATCTGTTTTCAAAAGATGTGGGTTGGTGGGTCACAAGAAACACCCAGGTGATCTCGTCCAGATTATCTGTCATGTCTGTGCTGTCTTTTTATTGGTTAACCTTGTTTCGATTGCCGACCTCTGTAACTGATGCAAGATGGAAACAAACTACTATTGTTGCACGCTTGAAGCCAGGAAAAGCCATTGTAAACTCCTGAGCTGGCAAAACATGGACCTAAAATATCTGCTTCATTTGAAGCATTACTTTCTTACATGTATAAAGTACACACAACTGTCAATAGTTAAAAATCAAACCTTTAAAAAAAGAGTGAAATTTGTGAACATTGTTTATTCTGTAAAGTGTCACAGATTTAAAAAGAAAGGTCGTTACAGATTTTAGACCTAATTAATGGTGTGTAATCGCCCTCTTCTTACATGTAGGCCTGGCTGGTAAAGTACATAGATTCTGGTAGCAATTCAACCCTCCCCTCCTTCTGAATTCAGAAACGGTATTACTTGAGTTAAAGGGGAAGGTATCTGCTTGGTGACCACTCTAAACATGAATGGCAATAAAAACTTACTTGGTTAGGAGTACAGCAGCTTTCTATACATTGAGAACCATTTCACTTCTAAGTAATGTGGTTATAGAAACATATACTGGTTTTTATCCCCCTCTCAGATTGTGTATTCCAATTACAGATTATTCTTCCTGCGTGGACCTAACCGCTGCGTTTTTTGTTGTTGCTATATCCCAAAACGCTACCACCTTTTGAAATGAAATTTTCACAGGTTAGCTTCATTGTATAATAACTACATTTATGTAGGATGAAAACAATTGAATGGTTCCAAAAACATTTGAACAGTTCCAAATACAAAAGTATACATTCCCTTTAATACATAAAAGTTTCAAATTCTTCTTTCAAATGATATACATAGTGAAAAGGGAACCAGAATCATAATAATTGGGCAAACAAATGAGTTTAGATTCCTGCATGATGAATGCTTGGTTTTGGTGGTTGTGTAGCCACAATCTTAGTCTTGTTCCTTTCGGTTTACCGTGAAAAAACCACGAGTCCCAAAACAAATATGAATTTACAAATCTACACAGCAAACAGGGTGTTATCGCAAACCAAATATACATTGATACCTCACCATAGAACGCCTCAAACCCTATAAAAACTGAACTACATTTTATTGATTTTTTTTGGTACATAAGACAGACTACTTCCCCTTCTAACCTCGCTTTGGTTTTCAGTTGAGTGTGAGGGAAAAAAAACACCCAATGAGATATATTTTGATCAACCTCTTGATTCGCCTCTTCCCTCTTCCCACGCGCCTTTCTCTACATCCACTACTTGCAACTGGAACTTGGGGTAGTCTTATGTGAGTGGTTTGTTCTTCTGGTAACTTGGGAAGGTGAGTCATTCCCACTTGATACCTAGGATGTTTTTTTGTGGTCTCAGTGAACGCACCTGTGGTTTTGCCTCCACCATAGAAGACTGACAAGGTACTAGTGTTGTTTCCTAATAATGAGATGTATACAGGAGTTTTGTCTAGACTCAACACCCACACACCACTGTACACTGAGTGTGGACTTGTAGAACTGCTGGCCAAGATATAAATTATGATGGCAATTAATTAGAGTGAGCTTGGAAAGGGTAACGACGGCGGCAAACTGACAGATTCATTGTCCTGTCATGAGGAATACAATCAAGGGGGTTGTTGGTACAATGGTCATCATTGCTAAGCATTGTCTGAATGAAAATAAAACTCATTTGGAATGGTTTAGAATCGTTCTGGAAAATGTGATTAATACCGTAACGGATGGGGGCGTGGTTTGGCATAGCTTCCTCTTGAAAGTGAGGTTAGCACCAATGCGCTTCCCTTCTCTCTTTATCAAGATTTTTGGGGGGCTGTACCCATTTCAAAATTGGGTGCAGGTGGTAAAAGACAAAGGACCCAGGAGAAGAGTTGCCCAAGGGGAAGCCATGGTGAATTATGCAAATGAGCTTGTCCAAGATGGTTTGCTGTACAACACCTCTCTGTGTCAAACACACTTCTAAATTAAAATAAGTAGTAGTTCTTAATTACATTTTTTTTTAAATTGAAAATACAATGCATATATTGTCAATATTGGTAACAAATACAACTGAAAGTATTCTCTGTTCCCTTTCCTCAAAGGAACATTCCAGGACACTCCGACCCTTGCTCCTGACCCTGACCATCCCTCCCGCCCCAACCATCTCCTACATGTAAATATTCTTGTCATTGCGGCATTATACCTTCTCATAATATTGATCTATCTTTTTGCCCTCAGGAAGTTGGACCAGAATTGAAACATGTATTGCCATAAATGTTTCTTTCTGATGTATTAATGGTAGTGATCCAAACCAGTGTATTGATCAAAAGAAGTTACATTTACACACTCAAAAACAAATGAACACATTAAAAAAAAAAAAATTATTCAAATCTTAAAAGAGAGAAATATGAGCATTTTAACTGAGTAGTTTGCACAGGTTTTTTTTTAGTAACCCTCAGGGCAAGTTGAGAAGTAGATTTTACTAGCCCATGGTAGTTTTTTACTGAACAATGTATGCCGGGCTAGTGTAAAGGGTGGAAGAGGGCCACAAAATACAGATTGCAAATTAGAAATTTAGTTTTTGTGAAGTCAGAAAAATAAGGTGTACGGGAACGATAAGTGAAAACTTTGACGTATATTTGCAAGCGTGGATTGTTTGTAAACATGGATGTTGTCTTTGTAAAGGTTTATTTTTATGCAAAATTGGATACAAAACAGAAGCTCACTGAACAAGCATTTTAAAATTATATTACAGGGGGGACTCCAAGGTCAAATTCAGTTTGTGATCCACTCACTCATTTTCCAATAGATAGAGTCCTGAAAAAAATGGGGAGATAATTGCAATTAAAAGCAATTTGACCTTGGAGCCTCTCTTTAATATAGAACAAATAAACACATGAATTGATTCTAACGGGCCTCATGCTCTGCACTTTGAATCTTCAAACATTTTTGTCGAGTGCAGTAATTCTTCATGGATTGACTAGAAAAGGGTATTTCCAGAATTGTGTAGGTGTAATGTTTTGTTTGCTGATGTGACGAAATACTTCTCATTTAAAAGTTCCCACTTCCAAATGAAACTAAGTCTGTTTTTAGAACAGGAATTTTTATTTTTTTTCCTTATATTAGTCTCTGATTAGTTTTCTTGTTAAAAGTCTGTGCTGACATTGGCGTTCATTAGTATACACTGCACATTATTGGTTGCATTTTTAGTAGTGCAATGTACTCAATTTTTGTATTAGTAATGTTTTTATTGTAAAATAAATGGCTATGTTATCAGTCAGGAATATTTGTAATTGGGGGGGGGGCCACCAATTTCAGGAACAAACAGGTAGCAGGGATGATACATTTCAGACTTTTATCAGATTTCAGGCCTTTTGGTGTCTGCCTGGTGAAAAAATTTAGCTGTTTTTTCCTTCATTCAAGAAATCATGATGTTTAAAGGCAAAGTATTTGGGTTGTTTTTTTTTACCATTCGATTGTTTTAATCCCATGTAAATGTAGATACATACAGTAAAACTAATCTGTTAAAATTTCTTTTAGAAAGGTAAAAGCGTTTTTGAGGTATCGCCGAAAATCTGGAGCGGTTATGTTCACAAAGGAAGAATAATCTGTAATTAGAATACACAATCTGAGAAACATTTGATGCAGAAACACTTCTCAGATTGAAATGTTTTTGAATCCCTCTCTCTAAAACCACATTCCTTCGAAGGAAATTGTGTTATACATTATCAACAGCCGCAAAGTTTTATGGTCATTAATTTTTCGGAGTAATTACCAAAGGTGAACCCTCCCTTATGTCTATTTCTCTAGCGCTTAAAGGATGTTAGGATACTGTTCCCAGAAGCTCCTTGAAATCTATAAATCCAGGGGTTAAAGAACTTTGGTGGAAATGGCATCATTCCAACCTACTTCCTAACATTTGGGTCGTAGTTTCAGATCTTTTTGTCAGCAATGACCCTCACACCTGGACAAGAAATCAGGGACAATGAGCTTGGTGAACTTTTTCATGAACCCCCAAAAGTTTTGGAATGTACCTGATCTTGGAGAGTGCATACAATTGAAAAAAGTACTCGCAGAAGCATTTTTCTGGTAATGAAACCAAAGATGCCTCATAAGTGAACTTAATTACTGCAGCTGAGGAAACCTGTAAACAAGGGTGCTTGCTATGTGAACCAGAAACACTGGGGTTAATCCCTACTCTTCCACAACAAGTGTTCTGGGTCCTTTTACAGTCACTACGTTCGGCTTAATGTCCCATCCGAAGAACAAAAAAAAGTATCTTACTCGTGGACACAAGTGCCACAATCAGGACTCGAACCCACACTCAGCTGATCGAAAAAAAATTTTGAATCCTTCTCTCTAAAAGCACATTCCTTCGAAGGAAATTGTGTTATACATTATCAACAGCCGCAGCGCTTCTTACCAAGAAAGTTTTTATGGTCATTAAATTTTGGAGTTGCTACCAAAAGTACCACTCAGCTGATCAGAAACACCACAGCTTGAGTCTACTGCCTTTTTAAACCACTCGGCCACAATACACAACAAATCCCTTTTCACAACACGGAGCCAATTTACAGGAAATGAAACCAAAGAAAATTTCCGGGGAATTCTAATAGTAATAAGCCCTTGCCAACCCCACCATGGGTGTTTTTATACGCGCTGATGCAAAGTTTCCTTTAAGAAAAATTGTCTTCACAGAAGGGGGCGTGGCTCAAATCTTGGATGGCTCAAGTCATAGCTACCTGTTCCAGTGGATGAAATAATAAATTTCACATAAAAATGAATTTATAAATCGGTTATAAATCCACCAAAGGCGTTGGCAAAACATTGTAAAACTCGGCTTAGATGTTGACAAAGTTGTTCTTAGACTATGTAGATGGTTACTAATGGTGTTTGTATGGGTTTTGCCTGTCACTTTCATGCACATGCCCCGTGCCTTTGGGACTGTCCCCCAACGTCAAATTCAGCCCACAGAGTCACTTGAAGTTTTCAAGAAACATCTGTAAAAAAAATTCTGTTCAATGGTTGATTGCCAAGGACCAAGTGTCTTTCCCATTGTTAATGCCTTTATTTATCAGCTTCGCTTATTGTCCTGTTTACTTGTAAAGCGCTGTGGTACCCAATGTAAGAGTGCTCCATAATATTTAATGCCGGTTGTAATTATTAGTAGTAGTAGTATTCACTTTTCAGTGATTAGCCAGCTTCAATAAGCTTGTTGTTTGACTTTTACCGCCAGCTTTTTCACAAAAAAAATTCCATATTTCATATTTGAACACTGAACTAGTCAGTCGGACCACTTGGAGAAAGACTCCTGACTGGTCCTCAGGTGTTTTAACCGGCGTTTGGCCAGCGGCCCACTGTCGAGAGAGAAAACGCTGTAGTACGTACAGCCCCTTTAAAACTCTGTTCTTGAATTCACCTGACCTAAGACTCTCCTTTCCCATGGAGGGAGCCTATTATAATCCCTAAACCCACCACAACAAGTGCCTTCCAAGTCTGTACTGTCCTTATACCAGGAAATGAAGGCAGCTGGAATTCTGCCAGGGGTGCATGCATTCACAGCTGAAGGCTGAATGGTTGGGGGGGGGGGATGTTCTGACAGTTGGTGTTACGTGCACTTGTACGGGGAAACTCGCCCCTACTGGAATGTTTATGTTTCAGCCCCCACAACCAGGAATTCTAAATGGCCGCTACAAATTGTGTGCGTGGTTGTGAAATGTAACATTGGCTTTTGGACAAGAGGATGTCTTTTTAAAGACAAATTATTGGATTGGTGGTTATCCACTATCCAGTAAATTTACATTATTTAGTGTGTATGTGAAAGCTCACCAATTATATAAAGTTCATACCAGTATCGATATTTTGGAGAAATAGTTCCGTCTGAGGTACTGTCGAAGTTGAGAAAATAGCATTTGAGGACCCCCTAAACTAACCGATGCTTATTTTGATTGTCACAATCGAAAATAAGCCTGATGTGAACAGGCACAAAATATTTGACAAAACATTTAAGTTGACTTTCATTGTTTTCGCTTTGTATTTGTTTATAGCGTGTAAATTAGTTAAATTGAAGAATTTGGGTTGGGATTTTCTTTTTCTCTAAATTCAGGAGGAAAAAAAAAAAAAGATACTCGTGTCCAGTAATTTCCCTTTAACCAAACCCTCTTTACACTGTTCCAGTTTATCTGAATCAATTAAGCTAAGGCCTACAGCAAGTACAAAGGTAGATGTTGTTATCTGTGATCATTGTTGTCCACCAGAACATCAGACTTTAACTTCCATGGAAGTGGTGCCCCCCCTTTGAGTTCACCTTAATTTAGGATTCTTATTAAAGGCTGGGTCATAGGTCGGTAAATACTCCGAAAATTAGTGACCATAAAAACTTACTTTGTGAAAGGGCACTGCAGCTGTTGATAGTATTAACTGTTTTGAGAAAGATTCCCTTTGAAGTAATATGGTCTACATTTTCCACCCGTAAATGCTTGAATCTGAGAAACGATTCATGCATGAATCGTTTCTCAGATTTCTGAGGGTTGGTGCTGGAAGGTGCTGCCAGAGCTTGGTTGGTACCCGCTGTCACCTCGCTAATTGTGGCTGAATTCGATGTTCATGTGAAAAAAACAGTGACAGTTTTTTTGCTGTTTGCTCAGCAAGTAGACACTGAAATCAGCTAAATTTCAGATATTGTATCTGTCTTTATAATTTTGCCTACAAATCAGCATTACAAATTACAAAAAAAATGACCTATGACCTCTACCTTTAAAGAGTTAAGTTAATACATGTAGAGCTTTCTCACCTCGGACGCCGTAACAATCAAATTATAACAATCACAGAAAATGGTGGATCACTAACTACCTACATGTATCATTGCAAGAACATGCAATGTACTTTGAAACAATCATGCAAACAGTAAAATATTGGTAGCTTTTATGAATTGTAAATTTAAAGGCCAGAGCTTTCACAGGAAAAAAGTTGGTACCGGATTCTGCTGTCCGTACAAATTAACATGTTTGCCTTCTTGTCTTGAGAATTGAACGGCAGGAGCTGCAAACTGTCCCCGGTTCTGCGGAAAGTTCCCTGAAAATGAAACGAATCTGTCCATGCTCTGATGAACAAACTTGAAAATCTCCCTGATTATGGAAACTGTTCGCGTGTAAAGTTGAATGTAATTCTAAAAATCTCCCTGGATTGTTGGTACAAGGTTTTCCTGATTGCAAGAGGAAAATGTTGGCAGCTCTGGCATAATTTACTTTGGCTGTCCCTTTAATGTTGGCTGCAAATACCAACTGCAACGAACGCAATTTTATAAATCCTGTTGTAAATCAAGACAACCGTAATCAGTTTCAGTGGAAATATCCTCTTCGGACCGAGTGGTAAAATCCTTCCTGCTGTTTGATGATACGATCTTTTTTCTCTCTTTTCTTACCAGGAAATACAATTGTTTTTCGTAATTGCGCACATGTGCGCACGTCCTGTTGTTTCCAGTTCAATGCCAAGTGCCTCTACTCTGCTCTTTCATAACCCCACCAGTTAACCTTTGAACTGTAACTGACCTTCAGACAACCTGGTAGCTTTCTGTGTGATGTGCCCAATATATCTGGAAAGTGCCCAGTACAGTTTCTTCTCAGGCCACACGTAGCCACTGTCTAGTTGGCTCTTTGTGTTTCCGTACTTTGTCTTGAAACTTGTTCCATTCTGCACACAGTGTGCACGTACTATGTGCTACATTGTGTCAATTTCTTCCTCATTGGTACCAGAAATGATCTACACTTCTTCTCAGTGTAAGCTCGTTTATTTTGTATTTGACCCATTTGATTAACTATGCAAAGTTTTATTGACATCATTTTAAAAATTGCATTTCCCAATTTTTCGCCAAAAGAAACTTTTAAAGAGATTTTTTTTTTCTCTGGACGAATTTTGACAGAAGATGCGGTTTTCAAAACGTACAAAATACAAAAACTGTTGCATACATATAGGCCTATGCCAAGGACAATGCATGTCCACAGGCAAAATTGTTGGTAATAGAAGTGAGATAATGTCGAGATCCCAGCAATTATTCAATTTATATTTTTAATTAACTCTATGTACCACTCATCATTGGCTTTTTTTGGTTGTGCAACACCTGAAAATGAAAGCTTATAAACTTCTTGAATCCATAAAAAATACCTTTTCGAGTTGTTATCAAAATTTTCGGGTAAAATCATCCCAAAAATCAGACCATGCATTTTTCAGACCCAGTGAAAATAACCAGTTGTTGGCTGAAATAATTATTTTTAATATATATATATATATTTTTTTTTTGGTGAGGGGAGGGGATATTTATTATTGTATGAACTTAGACTCTTTGCCCTTGTTTTATTGTAGTGTTGTATAAATATTTTTTTAAAGTGAATAAACTAGATTAATTAATCAGTTGATGAGAAGTAATTGATCTTGTACGTGCACTTGTACATGTACGTGATGTTGTACATGTACACTACTTTTTAATGTGAATTTAGACTAGATTAATTAATCAGTTGATGAAAAGTAATTGATCTTGTACGTGTGCACTACCCGAAGATCTGAAAACGCTCTGAGAAAGTTTACATGTTGTGGCGGCCTGACCATGGAACGAAAAGAAACTGTCCTTTTTAAACAAGGCAATGAATACATACATGTACGTAGGTACTTGAGAAAGGTATATTTATTTGACGAAAAACATTCCAACTGGGAAAAACAAATTAGAGAAATTTTAGTCTTACATCCCATTTATAGACGAAACCGCAGAAGTTCCTTGACCCAAGGTGACATTTGTTTTTCCCTCATTAATTTGCCCAGCTAGTGAGAAAACTGTCTGATATAATGTGGCCGGTTATATCTCATTCGCTGACGCAGTAAATCTGTGATGCTGTCCGCATACACTGAGTTCTTTGGCGACCTGGTTTGTTATTCTCAAAGTGATTACTAGCGTAGGCAGATCATCTCGTTTCATTACGCTTTCACATCAACAACTTGTCCCTTTGAGAGTTCCAAACAAAAACATCGAGCAAATTAAGAATTCGCATCAGCCAACGTCTCTCCTCCCCCCCTACAGCACTAGCCGTTCTTGCACAGAGAGAACACGTACATATTTTAACTTGATCCACCGTCTAAAATGATGTTTGTCTGTGGCTCGTGTCTAAACCTGGACTAGGTTTCCAAGAAGTAGACGCAGGAGTTGTGAAGAGGGTGGCATTGTTGACTGTACATGAGCCGACTGACCTGGGGAATCCACAGTAAGTTTGGCATTTGTCTGTGGTTTGTGTCGTACATGGACTTCAAATTTGAGACAGGGTAGACCATGGAGGTAGAAGTAAGCCAGATGTTTTGATCTTCTTTTGGGTTGTTGGCTAAACATGTTTTGTACAAGTTTTGCTTTTATTCTGACTGACCGAAGCCTACATAAATGTCATACTTACTGGTGCATGCTGCAGACCACAATTTGTTTTGTCTACAAAACTTCCAAACTTTTATGACAAGAACTTTATTAAACATTGGTGTAATTCCATGTAAATGTAACATTAAAGCTTACATGAAATATGTATTGAAGAACATATTTTTAGTTTATACACCTACCTGTGAAAGCACTGTAATTTTCCCGAGACCTGTACGAAAACAGCATTCACTGGCATGAATTGCTTGGGATTCGAGCCCACAACCAACGCATTCTTCGCTTTTAATGCCATTTTCATTTCATGATTTTCGTTTGGTGTGCCTAATTTTGGCATGGGGCCCCACAATATTGAATTACTTTAATCTGATCTGATTTGATTTGCCCTTAGAAAGCAATCAACAAAGCCTGAAAGAATATCGATACCATGTGCATGTAGATGTAGGTCAGCCCTTGTACTCAAATAGGTTTTCCTGCTTGTTTTTTTCAAGTGCCAAATATCTTGACTGCTTTATTTGTAACATTTGAGTGGGTGACAACTCTTTGTATAGTTAAATTTCATCTGATAAAAAAAAAAACCATTAGAGTCTGTTAGATGTAACTTTGACAATGTTAACTTAACTTTTGTTTCATGTTTTTAAACCAAACTTGTATAGACTTGTCACTGACCCTTTTTTTATTGTGAATTCAACACGATAGTTTTAAGAGTGTCATGATGACGTGGTTACATAACTCAGATCCAACAAGATTTCACATTGAAGCAGATCATAAAATCGCCCCCAAAACAGGGAAAACTTTAACTGCGTTTCTTTGTTGCTTTCAGGAAATCAATCAGTGTCAAACGAAAATACCTTAAAATATTATGTTCCAAATGAGTATCTCATTGGCACGTGCTTCAGAGTAGGTGTACGTGTAGTCTGGCAGGGGAGCCCTAGAAAGTCTAAAGGTCCAGCTTGTTTTTTTCTTTCGCCATTTGCTCAAGCGTTTGTCCCGATCTTGGCAGCTTTATATTTCCGAGAAATGAATGGAATTTTGATGAGATGTTTCTCTCCAGGGGAACAGGACTGTGTGACCTTGATGAAAATAGACGTATGAATAACTGATGGTAATGACAAAATCACACGTTGCTACTGTGCTTCCCATGTGAACGGCCTTTCCTTTTTTAATTTTGTTGGTTTCGTCTTCTTGATGCACTCATGTTGACAAGATTGCACTACTCCAACCCACTCTTTTTTCACAAACAATTTATGGTTTCGCAGTTGTGCATTTATTCAGTAATGAACCACAAGAGAAACTGACTGGGTAATTGTAAAAAAAATTTTTTGGGGGGTGAACACAGTACACAGAAAACAGTTGACTAGAGTAAGAGTTGAACCTGCAACCTCTCGGTTTATGTGCCCAGTCTCCATTTTTTTGTCAAGATCTTTGCTATGGGCAATACGGTTGGATGACTTCTGACAGGCACCCCCGAGTAAAGATTAAGACAAAATAAGATCCGTGTGGGTCAGTTGGTCAAAAGCACTGGCACGTAAACCCAGAGGTCGCAGGTTCAAATCCAGCCCTAGTCAATTTTTCTTTTTTCGTACCCCCCAAAAAAATTATTTACCTGTGTTGTTCAGGTAATTTAACAGGCATGATATTCGTCCTACTTAAGTCCGATTTCAGTTTTTTGCCCTTGAGAAAAATTTGATATTAGTTGTGATCAAATAGCCCGAAAGGTCTATAAATAAAGCCTACACCATGTGATGTACATGTACATGTAGGTCGGCCCTTGTAGTTGATAAATTCTATTTAAAAAAATTCCCGGCCAAGAATCAATAACATCATGCCTGTTTACACATTTTCCAGGTTCCACTGTAGGGCACCATGCTGTTTCTCAATCAGCCAATGTTAAAGTTTTTGCTCAACATCTTCAAGCAAAAATGTCTTATAAGCCCAAATATGATACATGTATAAGTTGCGTGTATAATATGTGTGCCTTATCATATTTATTATTTATATATTTATTCATTTATCTATTCATGGACTTTATGATATGATTTGTTATCATCTCTCAGCAAATGTGGCTCTTTTTTACCTGTTCGGTGTTGTGCATACATGTACATGTATTTACAATGACCACAGAAATTCCCCAAAGAAAACCTTGACGTTGTCAACAGATTGTTAACATGTAGTGTAAACTGAAGCCTGCCCAAGCAATTGTCCCATGCTTTGTGCGCCTACGTCACTAATGCTGGTTGATGTATGATTGATCACTGATGCCCTGTGTGGTAGTGTCGGTGGTAATTGAAATTCAGCGATCATCCACTGTGTGTAAACCACAATTATCTGCGCAAGTTTTCAAATTAATGGAGCATTGAACGTTCATTCCTACATGTACGCATCGTGTACATTGTACACGAATCTTTAACCTTTACAGTTCCAAATTCTTCATTATCCTAATACCAAAGTGAAGAATTCGGAAGGACTTGAGCCATTAGGCCCAAACAACAAGTGCTTATCACAGGGTCAGGCAGTCCAATCTTGTTTAGCTCAAAATAATTTGGTGTGGAATGACATCGAAGAAGAGGAAATTGGGCCTCACTCGCTGAGCCTAACTGCCTAGTCTGTAGGCCACATAAGTACATTTAGCTCAATCAGTGCACATTTCATGACTATTATCTCTGCTCATCAGGTATACTTAAACCTAGTCTTGGCCCAAGAGGTCAGTGATTGATAGTGGATAATAGTGCGCCCTCTTATGGCACGATTTAACCATCTTGATCAACTCTCACTAATGTCTTTGGAACCCTGTCGGCTTGGTTAACTTTCTCTCTCTTTTGTTTTCTCCCCAACCTTTCCGCGGGATCCAATTAGCATCTGATCACAGAAATAATTTTGCATGAATTATTATTATTGACAAGCACAACCCTGGGTTACATAATAATTTATGTAAATTTATTTCTGTGATTGTCCGCTGATTGGTTCCCTTTGAAAGGCCAGGGAGAAAGCAAAGAAAAAGTTAACCCAATAGATAGTTCCCAATAGACGCCATCTTTATGGGCAAATTGTATTTTGGCTTGCAGGCGCGTCAATTGCTCAAATTATTAACGCAGTTTACTAACCAATCCTGCAATGAGTTTTGTGAAATGTGCGCGTGCTGTACGCTGTTCCAAATTGCCCGTAAAGATGGCCGATTTACATCATATTGCAACATATCTATACTGTAGGATTTCCAAGATGTTAGTGGGAGCTGGTCAAGTAGGTTATGCCGTAACAGGGTGCACTATTTACATATTTCTTAGAGCATATACTGTACTCAATCTTGGGGCAAGACTAACTTTGACCATTCCTTAAACTTTGTCAACTCCTCTGGGAGCATACATGAGATCCAGATTCTATCAAAGAATTTATCAACAACAAAAACTTAAACAAAAATAACAACAACAACAACAACAACAACAGTAAAAACACAGCTAGAAATGGTTTTAATCTGTGAAACGTTTCATCTGTAGCCGCGGAAAAGAACTATGAGTCCAATATTCTGACTGCCGAGTTAATGCTGACTGGGGTTAACAATAAAAATGTGTTTATGGAATGTCAATGTATTGGGTTTTGTTTCTATTGCTCACGTACAATTTCTGCTAAAAATGCTGCATTACATTGTTTTGTTTAATCAATGATTCATCAAGTGTGAATGCAGTTTTCACGCTGGCTTAATTCTGGTAATCCGTCATCAGTAGTGCCTTAAACATTCGATTGTATCCATGTGGATTGGAAACTTTGCATAGACCATTAGTCTCGCTCAAACTCAACCAAGTGTGTAAAAACATGCAGTCAGAGACCTTTTATTGGCCCTCGTTTGTTTTGTACTTTAAATTTTGTACTAATAAATTCAGGAGAGATTCAAGTCAAATCAGGAAAGATCCTCTATTAGCTCAAGAGGGTTAATGTTTTAAAAACAAACTCCTTAGAAGTTACCATAAATGGTCCATCCATTTTGAGGACCTTCGAGACAGCTTTCTTAAAAACAATTTATTCATTTTTATTCATCTGCAGGCTCAAGACAAAACTCCGAGAAGGTCCTATTAATGGTCCATCCAGTTTGAAAACCTACCGCGAGGACATCCGCCAGATACTCTTCCGGGAGTTCAACAGCCCCGTGACAGACCAGGAGATCAGTGTGGTGGTACGCAAGGCGTTCCCTGCTCACTCGCGCAAAGGGAAATACTACCTCGGGCTGGGGACTGACAACTCACAGCATGGTGAAGAGGTTGGAGGCCGCACCATTAAAACAGACAACCTAAAGGTGTGTTAAAGCTCTAAGTCAGCTGTCCCTAAAGCTTGGCACCGGCAACCCAATGTAAATTTCAGGCAGTCGCCCGCCGGTCGTCTTCCAATCGCCCTGCCGATAGAACCCCCCCTGCTGCAGAAGTGATGCCATGAAACAGAATGATCAAAAGTGTTAACGATAGATTTTAGACAAATTGGGGCACCAGAACTTTTGACAAATATGAATTGTTTTTGCAACCTACTGTTTGGGTCGCGAACCGTAATTTGAAATACATTGCTCTAAAAAGTTGGTTAGGTACTACTGGGCCATTTCTCGTTGAATCTTTCTTTTTCCTATATGCAAAGTAGACTGTTCCATCCAAGGTCACAATAATCTTTGTCTGTCATTCCATTCTGGAGGTACAGGAGTTCAAAGATATGGTGAAAAAGCGCAAGGTCAACAGTTCAACGACCGGCAATAACTCCCAGACCACGTGCCCCAAAACACCACAAATTTGGGCTTTTGGGGTTTCCTCATACATAACTGAACATGTTTAGCAAATAAAAAAAGAAAAGTCCATGCTATTGACCCTTCAAGGTGAGTGGATTTGACCAGGAATGACCCTCCTACCAACTACAATATCCTTCAGAGACCAGTGTTCCGTTATCACAGAGAAGAAATGACTGTGTCATCCTAACAGTTACTAGCTCAAATTCTGTTCGCTCTGAATGTTTTCAGTGACTAGACAGCAGGACCAGTTGGCTTGCAGTTTCACTAGTTCATATTTCATATTAAACTAGGGATGCCTTTCAACACTGAACTAGCCAGCCGGTAGCCGGACCACTTTTACCTGGTCATCAAGCAGGACTGGAATTGCACGAAGGACACGGAGGCCATGTCTTCAGTTGCCCTGGTCTTGGCTGGCCTTGGTCCCCCCCCTTAAAGGTTTCCCATAGACTTTAAGATTTGAAACTGGCCTTGCATTCTCAAAGATGAAATACCAGTCCTGAATCAAGTGCTTTCACTAGCATTTAGCCAGCAGAGCACTGAAGCAGCTTTTGACCAAAGTAAAAAAGAAAGAGATAGAAAGAAAAAAAAGCAGTACACTCGCTGAAACATTTTTCTGCACTGAGAATATTTTGGTTCTAACTGTATAACTCTTTAGGCCACTTTCCAAGTTTCTTGTGTTTGTGTGGAAGTACATGAACTGGTTCAGTAGCAGTGGCAGTTCTGAGCAAGGCATAAGTTAACGGTAGGGTCATAGGTTGGTGTTTGTCAACATAATGCTGATTTATAGGCAACATTATCAAGACAAATACACTAAAAGACACCATGTGAAAGTTTCAGCTGAATACAGTGTCTACTTGCTGAGAAAACACATAGAAAAAAAAACCTGTCACGGTATTTCACAAGAGCGTCAAATCCATCCTTGTTCAGCGAAGTGATAGCAGGCAAATCGGAAAAAATATAAACGTGTAACTGGGTGATAGGGTCTGTTAAGCATTTAACCGCTTAACTGTGTAACCGGCACAGGCTTAAACATGGTACTAACTGACAGTTTTAATATTATTTAAAAAGTCCGTCATTGCACACCATGTAGGAAGATCTAGCAGCGCACTGAGCTTAAACTCCTTAAAGTCATTGAAACTTTCCTACAACTTCCTGTAGTTGGTAAAAAAAAATAAACAAGGTTGCAACAGTCAAAACTCCTGGGTATTCCCCCAGGATGGTTTAACAGGATTTGAAGGAAAAAAAATGGAACTGACCCGGGATACGAAGCAAGGTCAGAGTAAAAAGAGAACAGAATCTCCAATTGCAGGTGCTGGGGACCCCGGTGTCCATTGTGCATTCAAATTTTACGTTATATGAAAAACAAGGAATAAACGACAAGGGGAACTGACTGGGTAAATTTGAAACACTTTTGGGTCGAACAAAGACAATTTGACAAGAGCAGGACTTGAACCTGCAAACCGAGTTGTCTTGCCCTTATGTTGGTGATCTCCCTATTTTTGTCAATACCTTCTGACTGGCACCCTTGAACAAAAATATGGATGAAATAGGGAGGCCGCCAACATAAGGAAGGTACATGTAGACAGCTCAGGCTACATGTAGATAGCTCAGTTGATAGGGTGCTGGTATGTAAGCCCAGAGGTCGCAGGTTAAAGTCCCGCTCTACTCAACTTTTCTTTGTTCAACCTAAAATTATATTAAGAAGGTAAAGTTTTTAAAAATTCAATTTGTTTGATATTCTCTTTTAAGAGTGGTTTCCCTTGTATAGCATACTAAGATGATACACACAAATTTAGTGAACACAAAATATGTTCAATCCAAATATTTTTGCTCAGCAAAATTGCTGGGTAAAAAAGTTTCCTGTGTTTGAACTAGCCATACATGTAGGATACTTCAGCATGCAGCTGTGTGTATATTATACAAAAAGTAAATTTACAGAGTGCCATTTATTAGCATTTAAGTTAAAGGCCCCACCTGAAAAAATTGTAGCTTAAATTTTCACATGTACAAGTAGAGTATTTGCAATGTACAAGTAGAGGACAGTTTTTGAAAGGCAGAATTTATAACAGCGTCCAAACATACATTAATATTGTGGTTTTTCCTGCCCTGAGCTTTTTTGCAAAATATTTGTTGATGTTGAACCATTACCAGATCTGGAAGAAATCTTTGCAATTTGTTTTTTCCTGACACATTTTTCACCAAGATTGTTTTAGGCCAAAGGATACTGGCAAACTCTCCTCCATGGGACCGTTAAAGAGAAAACTGCATTCATCACACCTACAATAATGGCTACCATGTCAATTTAGGATATTGCCATTTGGGCTACTTAATGCTCCATGCGTTTGTATTTGTTTGGACACGGTAAGCCGGTACTTAGCAAAGAAAAATGGATTGAATCAGGACTCGAACCCGTAACCTCTCTAATACCGCACTTAGTGCTCTACCAACTGACTCCGTTGGTGGGTGGGTGCTCCACTTACCTCCACTCATCTTATTGCTTTGTGGAGGTCAGAAACCTCATTGTACAGAGATGTAGCTGTCTGTGCTTTTACTGCATTTAATCCATGTGACATTGGCTTGAGGTTTTTTTTATTCTCCGAGCTTACATGGACATGCTATGTGCGAGGCATTCACTTTCAATTGCTCATCGGTTTAGTGTGGGAGTGACCCTGAACTTCGGTGATCGAGTCCCCGAGTTTCAGGTGTGTGGGTGTTATCCTCATGTGACACATGGTCATTCTAAAAGAGTGCAGTTTGTGTCGGGGGGGGGGGGCAAAATGTTACAGGATTTGTTTCTACCATTGACATTTGATTTCCAATTTGTTTCTTTTCTTGGAATGATCAGAAAAATTGTGATTCAATAGCCTGAAAAGTGTATTAAACCCTACACCATGTGAACAGGAAGGGAAGCCCTTGTGCCTATAAGGATTGTCCTATTTTTTCCTAAGGAACAAATATCATGCCTGGTGTACATGTATTTAACTTGTTCATGTAATGTACTCTGCACATCAAGAAGTCAGTAGATCGGTTCAGACGTTTTTCAGGGATTCATGAAATCAACCAATTTAGTCTTTGAACGCAGTACTAGTTGTGAGCTATGAGAATGTTACAACAGTCACCAGAAGTACTTTTGAGTTAGTACAGTGTGCATTGTACAGTATGTGGAGGGTTGACTTACAACCAAATGATTACATCATGGAAAATTCAGACTAAAATTTGTAAGTCTAGCTCCATTTTTTTGTTTTTGACAAAAAAGTACTTCAGATAAATAAATTTATTTATTTGTTTATTTATTTATTTATTTTATTTTATTTTGTTATTATTTTAAACGTATTTTTATTACACATCAAACGGCCCAATTAGCGCCATTAACAGGATGAAAAGGAAACAAGAAGAAATATTCAGTTTTAGATGTGGGAAGAAAACCACAAATGGGGAAACCCCACAATCGGGCAGGGACTAAAAACCCAATCCACCATGTACGGCGCCAGTCTGAAGGGGGTTTGAACTTGGGTCCACAGAAGTGAAAGGCAGGGAAAGTAACCACAGAGCCAACCTGATGCCCTAAATTGTTCCTCAGTGCAACCGCACAAGATCTTAGTTTATACCGCGACGTTTTTACAATTCGTAAACACCCAGTGTATTTAATCTGATCTGTCGACAGGAGATCACATGGCCATGTTTAAACGTGCAATATAAGTGGAGAAGTGTTAAACTTAACACGTTGACTGCCGGTCATAGATTCGTAGGGCATTCCCATTTGCCAAGT
>CM021531.1:3092572-3107734 GCA_010994315.2 Pisaster ochraceus
AACATTGACAACATAAAGCCGAAACCCCAGTGTTTGTTCGTTACAAACTCGTTTCTAGTTTTATTTTTATTTTTTTGCCTTGGTTCAAAATGGTCTGATCACCTTTTTGTGTGTGTGTGTGTGTGTGTGAGCGTGTCTATCCATTCAAACCGAGGACTTTAACAAAAGGGATCCGGGTGTTTGACATAGCGAGGACGTCCTCGCTTCGTTTTCGTTTACAAACCCAATGGGGACGTTGCTAAAAAAAACTATGTCCAAACAATGGGAGAACAAAGAGAAGTCTTCGGTAAGCGGGATTTACAAACGTGTGTGTGTGTGTAGGTATACACATTCAAACCGGGGACCTATAACAAAAGGGACAATAGGTCCGCGGTTGCTATCACAAAGGAAAACATTGTGGTCCACGGTTGCTATCACAAAGGGTTGAATAAAGGAGGGTCCACGATTGCCGGTGTTTACACACGTGGGTGTGTGTGGGCTTACGGGGAGTGCCCTTGTGGGGTCTTTTCAACAATGGAACAATGGACCCTGCAAGGGAATTCTTTGTTCAACCTGGACTCCACAAGAGAATTCTTTAGAGAAGGGAATAATAGAACAACAATAGCAGGACCCCACAAACCGGATTCGGAAGGTTATGTGTGTGTGTGTGTCTGTGAAGTCTTTTCAGAAAGTTGACTTGTCATTTGTCAGTTTGTAATTAGGGACCTTTTCCAAGTCTTGGCTTCGCGCTCCATTTTGATGTTGGAAACACTTTCCAAAATGCACACTGCTCCAAAAGTGATGGCAGAACACCAGCTGGAGCCCAAGCCCCAAGAAACCAACACCCCCTGTTTTATCTTCAATACTTTTGCCCAACATTGAGTTTTGATAAATCACTGTTTACTTTTGAGTCCTGTGGAGATAATGACATTATTTGAAACTCTCAAACGTTGAGCGTTTTCAGCCGTAGAAATCAAATTGTTACGTGCTACGTAGAATGTAAATTTAACAGAATGTATCTTACGGACATACATGTAGCACATCCAAAACTACATGCGTACAACGTGCACACTGTAACTAGATTATCTGCCCAGAGAAAATGATCAGCTGTTGCCTAAACGATGGATTTGATAATGTTTTTGCAATTTGTGCAAACAGTCTCTGGAGCATTGTACTCTAAATAAATTTATTGAAAAGGGCAAAGGATGCGTACATCACTGTCTGTTTGTGATCATTTACATGCACAAGCCCGACCAGCTACTGTACATGTATGTGTACGTTGCATTTAAACAGACCTTAGACTTTGTCTTTGTAAAGGCACAAAGCTTCTTTTTTCCCTGAGTAGAGGGCACCTCAATGAAGGAACTAAGTTACATTTCTACTGAAACATTTCAAAGGGCATCAAGGCAATGACCAGGGGCATGGGGGCGGGGGCAGTTTCCTCCATTGCCTTGGTGAAGTGTCAGGCCTGATTTATGTGACTGAGTATACAATGGGAGGATGGTTTAAGCAAGTTTGCGACCAAAATGTCAACAAATTCTAGCGCTCCTTTTCAGCGTTATCTTTTCTTTTCACCTTTCATAAAGCTACTTACATATGTAAGCACAAACGATAGCCATGTGCAACAAGATTATGCTCAAACAGAATTAGGTTACAAGCCAAATGATTATGTCAGATGTACCATTCGTGACTAGTATCCTGCTCGTTTCTGCTTAGCAGAAAGTTGTTAAGCATTTAATTACTGCTTAAGCAGCTGTACATGTATGAAATTGGGTTTAGAATTTACATAAATCATGAAAAGACATTCCGCGTGCACGAAACTACGTTTACAGGTGTGATGGTGTTAAGAAACAACCAACACAATAATTGTTGCCTCACGTTTTGATCCGACATAAGCAGGGTCTTCCTCAAGGGCTGAAACACAACCGAGAAAGACAAAACCTTAAGAAGATTACTCAGCAGAATGTGGGGTGTCAAGCCGTATTAGGACCATTCATCACTTCAGCGTATGTATTTCGGTTCATTCATGAATCGCTTGCGTCGATTTGGGCAGATCAGTGTTGAAAGCGTTCCAACTGAAGGTTGTTTACACACACAAACACACACATGCTCCTGAATTGTACTTGTAGTTCCCCCTCAAGCCTTATAATTAGTTCAGCTGGCGTTATTGCGTTGGGCACATATATAACAAGTAAGCAAAATGCATACGATTGTGAAGTGGAAGCGCACTAATCTACTAGCTCTCCACACTGCAACTAATTGTAATCAAATTTAGTGGTCTAAGTTGACAGGAAATGGGAGGAAATGCATTCTTAGTGTATTATGAATAATCGCTTAGATATAGCACGCTTCCAGTCACAGATTGCTCCATTTTTCATGTGTATATATTTTTTCCCGACGAACCTGTCCAGTAATCAATCAGAGAGTTTATTTACGGAATCCTGAATGAGTCAATGCCCGGCCATCTTGGATTTGTTTTCCTTCTTCTTCCCCACTGCCTTAACACACACAGTCAAAGTGAGGCTGGATGTGAAGGATTGGTCTGGTCCCTTTTTGTGTGCGACAGAGTAATCCTCATTAAGGTCTCAGGGAACTTGACTAAAGATGGCCCGGGATGATAACAGTCTGAAAAATACATTGGGCCTTTTCCAAACCTTGGCTTACATGTAGCTCCGACTTTGGCTTCAGTTTCAGCTTTGGCTCTGTCATCAATATTGGAGCAGTATACATTTTGCATGGCCTTAAGCCAGAACCTGAAGCTGAGGTTTTAGAAAACGCCCATTGTTAGGCTGTGTCCGAATTAGTGGCTACAGCTACGGCTACGGCAAATTCTCCCCATCATCATGCGTTAGTATAGGACGTCCCTAGCAATACCCTTAACAACAGATGTAGTCGTAGCTGTAACCGCCAGTTCATGATACGGCCTAAGCATTGCTCCAAGTAGTATCGGAATGCCACACTGGACGTAACTTTTGACGTACTTGTCAGTGCCGTCGTCAAATGGGTTTTATTTTGTGGTTGAAGTGTCATCCCTGTTTACAGGTATTCCCAGCTTGAAATCTACGCACAACTGGCCAGCCAGAATGTCACCATTGTCCTAATTAGGTCTGGTATGATGCATAAACCGCATGCAACATGACAGAGATTACCAATGAGCTGGATTACGTGTAATGAACACATGACTAGCACTCTCCCACGGAAGAAAAAAACATCAGTCAGTTGCAGGAAATGAATTTAATCTTGGGTAGGCAGTGTTGAGCAGGATTTCATACCAGTGATATACATCAAGCTGAAATGATAAACATATATACAAAGAGGTTAATTTGGGCTAAGTTGATATATACACAATTTTATGTAAATGTATCCTTACATTCTAATTTTTAAAATGAAAATATCAATCCTTTCAGCAATAATTCTTGACTTTGTCTATACTTTCGACGATAAAATTCTTTTGAGAATTTTTTTTTAAAGGATTGAGTGGTTTGTGAGGTTTTGATTCTGATGTGTCCGTCACCATCTGTTTCTGTTGACTACACACAGACCCAGCGAACTTCCACTAAGTACCATACCCTCTAGGCTAGCATTGGGTACATGGGTTCCTTGTTTTTTGTACAGTTGGTATGATGTGGAAACCCCACGGCTTGTGTACTCTGGACTTGGTCTCCAAAGTCTCCTGTTAAAGTTGATGGAAAGAGCCGGTTGGGCAGGAGAGTGCACTGATAGAAATAAGGATTGTGACCTAATGGCCTGTCAGGGCCGAGCAGTTAAGAGCGTCGCACTCAAGCTCTGGTGTTTCTGATCAGCAGAGTGTGGGTTCGAGTCCTGGTTTTGACACTTAAACAGTACACTTAACCATTATTGCTACGTCCTTCCGATGGGACGTAACGCTGTAGGTCCCGTGTGTTGTGTAATTGAACCCAGTTACACTTATCGCTAAGAGAAGGGGTTTGTCCCGGTGTTTCTGGTAATGGCTGCTGAATGCGCTGCAGCACCTCGTTAAACCTTTACAAGCAGGTGCTACGTAAATTTCTCCCTGTCTTAAAATGTTTGTTCAAGCGCCTTGAGTACCTTATTGGTGGATACACATGCTATATAAAAATGTTTAATTTATGCTATTATTATAAATACTCAATAAATCTTTTCTTTTCCTTTTTATATTTGCTAGATGATGCGAGACGCAAACAACCAACTGTCTTCCCCAGTGGTTTCAGTTGCTCCTAACAATGGGGATATACGGCCTCAATGGTCGCCGATGTTCGTCAGGCTTCCTCATCCACTCCATATGCCACCTAGGGGTATGCTATTCCAGCCCGGTACCCTGCCTGGAACCATGCCACTTCCCCATGGCGCCATGGTAACCGCCGAACCTAACAACAACATCAACCGAGGCATTCCTTCGCTAAGAGGCGGACGGAAACGACCCGGCGCCAATCCTGCGTTTCCGAAGTTGTCATACGGGGCGGAGCGAGTCGGAAAGAAACCGCGGAAAGAGAACGCCATGATTGAACTCTCCTCGACCCGAAATGGATTGATCGCTGAGCGGCCTAATCTAGCTGCCATGCACATAAAGCCCATTATTTTGGACTTTGAGGTGACGATGCCCAAACTACCTCTACCCAAACCCATCAGCGAGAGTGGTTTTGAAGAGATGGGGTCCCATGATGATAGCAGTACAACGAGAAAGCAGCTGGAGTCCAAAGAACTGTCATCTAGTAGTTTCAGATGCGGTTTCGACTCGATACCAGCGAGCCCACGTGCTGCAGAAAGTGCAAATGGCTCATCATCGGCAGATCTAGTCAATAAGTCTTTAAATGTAAGTTGACAGTTTCGGTAGATTCTTTTTCTTTCGTGAAAAACAGAGAACACACGTCTCACAACATTTTAAGAATTTCTTTCATAGGCTTAACATTTTCAATTTACAGTCAAAGGTGATGTTTGGAGCTTTGCATGGTGTGGATCATAAGAAAAACTAGTAAACTTGCAGATACGACTATAAAACGCTTTCGGGAGAAGTGTCGGTTCTGAGAAGATCCGGTGTGGTCTCAACATTTCGGACAGTATGAGTACACTCTTCTTGTCTTAAGGAGAAATGGAGACGAGCAGAGTAAACTGCTGGAAACTTTGAGACCCCACCGATTTTCCTCAGAACCAACACTTCTCCCACAAGAGTTCTATACATGGTTGTACCTAAAAGTTCACCACTAAAGTTGTTCTTACAGTCAAAGGAACCAAATTGTATCTTTTGTCATTTTTCTTTGGCAATACTGCAAGGTGAAACAATCAACACAATTCCGAAGCAAATCAAAAGTGGAAATCCTTTTCTTGCTGGCCAGCTTGTATTGACGGCATGTATAAAGTTGTATACAGCTTTGCCAAACCTGAGTGTTCCCTTCTTTCAGATAACACCCAGATAGTGTCCAGACACGGAAATGCTTGAGTGAAAATCAGGCTAAGCAAACTGACAATTTTGAATCTAATATCTTGATATCTCTGGCATTCAGGGTTAGAGAAATATTAATGTATTTGTACAAATAAAAAAAAAAGCCCAGACGTTCCTGTTTTCTCAACAACAAAAACAAACAAAACCCACACATTTAAAGTACTTCTTTAGATATGTAGAGGTTATCTACAATAACTGTTTATAAATGTGTGTCTTGTAAACTAGGCAGTTGATGCACTCTGCCACCCAAGCAGAGCTGCAAACTCCCTGATTCTGCAGAAAGTGTCCTTCTCTTCTTGCATATGCCTGTCTAACTAAATGTCTAAGTCCAGTGAATGCAGCCACTGCACTGAGTCCTGTTTGCAATCAGACAGAGCACCATAATAACCTCCAGGATGACACCTCTATGTGCAAGGCAGCGATGATGTGTTCAGACATGTTTGGCACTGCAGTCAAGTTTTAGGGACTCTTTCAGTCCCCAATGGAACAAATTGTTTCCGGTGCGCCCATGTCCGGTTAACCATCTGTTTATCAGAAAGTTCCCTAAATGATGTTTGAGGATTTGCATGGAATGGATGATAAGAGTTAACTATAAATATTGTAGTAAACTTGCGGTACAACCATGTGTAAAATCTCTTTTGGGAGGAGTGGTCTCAGCGTTTCGAACAGTAGCACAGTATACTGTTTGAAACGTCGAGACCAAACCAGCTGTTTTCAGAGCCAACACTCCTGCCAAAAGAGATTTTACACATGGCTGTACTTGCAAATCTACTATTTATAGTTACTTCTTAAACAGTTTCCTTAAAAAATAAACCAATCTTTCCATGTTCTGGTGAACAAATTTGAAAATCTTCCTGATCATGGAAACTTTGTCCCTATTATATTGAAATTAATTCCAAATATCTTCCTAATTGGTGTACGCAATCTTCTTGATTGCAAACTTTGGCAGCTCTGCCCTGGACTTATGGTCACCTTCCTTTTTATCGACAGGTTTCAGGGGATAAGGACTCTGCAGGGAGGACCACAAACCACAGTTCTGATCCGTTCAAGAAACCAGATATTGATAATTATCGGACTAACGTGTCTGCTGGACGCTGTCTGTTGTGTCAGAATCCAATACCACCAAACGGATCTGGGACTGCAAGTGCAATAACAATTTGTGTGAAATGTACAAAGGTTGCTCTCTCCGGCCCCAAATCACTGAAGCCAGTTCCCAAGTTCCCCTACGCTTGTAACCCCAAACTGGCACCAAAAACTGTTTATGTGCCTGGTCCACGCCGGCCTTTCAAACCTAGACCACCTCCACCAACTGGACCTCAAAAGGCTGTTGGAATTAGGCTTTATCCACCAAGGACGCTCTCTAAAACCAAATCCTCCAGTACTCCAGTACCCTCACCTTCAGGTCCTCCTAGATCACCAAGTCAGTTATCAGTTCCAGGCTCGCCAGCTCCCAGCTTACCTCTTGGGAGTCCTCAACCCCAATCACCAGCTCTGATGATGCACAGTGCTCCCCCGAGCCCCCGGCAAGCATCAGAGGCTGGACATAAACTGTTAAGTCACTCTCTACCACCAAGCCCGTCCATGATCTCACCACAGCGGCTGGCATCCCCAGCTCCTAGTGACACCAGAGAGGCTGACCCTGTGCTGAGGAGGCCCTCTATCTCTTTACAAGTTCCAAGTCCAGTTTATAGTTCCAACCCTTCAACTCCTAGTGGAAGGGATTCCTGTTCATCTGAAAGACTCGCACTACCACCAGGGAGAGAACAGGATGATGCGACTATAAAGGCGCTTCTTCAACTGGGACGGGGTGTTGACCGCGTAAGTGTAGATCAAGGAGCCACAGAAAACATGTCAATAGCGTCACCAAAGAACAGAACAAAGGACAGAGACTCTGCACCTCAACCCTATCCCAACAGTAGTATTCCCATACCCCATTCACCTGTATCATTGCCTCCTGTGGCCTTATCAGGCAACCTACCTGTTCTAGCTGGACAGATTCCTATGATGCCATCAAATACAGGGGTAGTGATGGGCCCAGGAGGACAGCTTCTTCCCATAGTACCAAGTTGGCCGTTCGGTGTCCCTACAAGTGAAGCTTTAAACATGCTATCTCAAGGAGTGTACCCACCAGTGTCTTTATTCGTCCAACCATCTCTGTCCAGAGAGTCATCAAGCCCCACATCAGCCACATCAGACCTCGTCAGTTCAGACATAAGATCTAGAAACCCATTGACAGATTCACCCAAACCATCCAGTGCTGGATCTAGCCCAGAAAGCCCTTTCGACATTTCCCAGATGAAGCACCGCAAGGGTTACAAGAGGTCAAGGTTAGCTGACAGAGCGTCGGACTCTCCTACTGGAGGAATCAGTTACGTAGCAGAGCACACGCAAGAGGATAAGGCCAAGCCCAAGAAACCAATAGTTATTGTTGGGACGAACTGTGCTGGATCCTCATCGATCAAAGTCGGAACCGATAGTAAGGGAGGCTCCTATCACCAGGAGGAAGCCTTAAGAGATGGAGCAGAGATGTACGGGAAGCAGTTCAACTCATTCTCCTGTCATTGTTCCGGACGGGAAATCATTCTCCTCCAGTGCACCGACTGTGACTTTGTCTGTAATAACAAGTTCGGCTTGGAGCTCCACATTGCTGCCCAGCGACACGCAGAGAGTCGCAATAAGACCACAGCGCCGGATGTCCTGACCCGGCATGCAAATGAGGCTGACGACCGGGATGAGATAATGTCTCAGTCGTCGGTGGAGACCCAGTCAGCTGATACAGACACGGACGCAGCTTCACCACCTCCAACAAGAATTCCCAGAGAGGTAATGTTTAGTCAGTCTATCTTTCTATAACCCACTGCAGACTCTACAAGTTTATGTGTTTGACCGGTTGCACGACACGTAATGCACCTCTGCACTCTGTGCCTCTACAATTTCCACCATTGTAGTAGTCAATTCCGTTGCACACATTTTGATGACTCCCAATATTATGGCGGACAGGGTAGAAATGTGCAAGTCCGTCGCACGTCGTGAACTTGGTCACTAGACCCCCTGCACTAGCAACATGCGGCCACAGTCTGCCCGTGGTCTTCCATTTTGTGAGTCACAGTGCGTGTAAAGATATGGTGAGATTCTCGCCACGTGTGTGTTGCCTGCAACGCACATTGCACACAACACAGCGGGAACAAAATAACTCCCTAATTTACTAGTTATTCTTGTTAGCTGCTCCGATAGAGTAGTCGGAACAGCTATTGTTCACGACAAGATTTTTATTTGTTTTTCTTCTTCTTATTTTTTTCCCCCTCTTTTTAAAAGTTATTGTTTTCTTCCGTCAAAATGCCCATGGTATTTGTGCGCATTTTGTTCGCTCCTAAAATCATACTTAGCCTAATACATGTAATATGAAAGTGTCAGATCCTGTATCATATCAAAGCTTAGTTCTTGAAGTTACCAAAAAACATAATTAGCTTAACATAATTAATAAACTGACTTAGTTATTATTTGTTTTGTACTTGTATTTTAACATTTTACATTTTTTGTTTTCAACTTGTAGGCACCATGGTCAAGAGTACCAGATGCAAACAATCAACTACCTCTGACATCCTGGCAGGAGAAGGTGCTTCAATTCATGCCTCCTGGTCGTAACTTTCCCCAGGGCTCGTTAAGGACACCTTGCATGACCAGCCGGGCCAGCTTTATCACCGCCCCAACTTATGGCAGCTTCGGAACAGTAACTGAAAACACAGTACCTCTGGATCTGAGTGGTAGGAACTTCCAAGCTCCGCCATTCTTACCTGGCATCTCTCCTCCGTTGTATCCCATGGAGGAGCTGAGTAAGCAGCGACCAACCGAGGATTCTAGTCCACTAGATCTCTCTGGTTATGGCCGACCACCGCTTATGTCCACTCTCGGAGAATGTAGCATGCCGCAGCAGTTTGGATCAAATCGTAGGTCTAGTACTCAGGGAAGCATGACATCTAAGAAGACCCCAGTAGATTTGATATCCGGCCAACAACCTGTCTCAGTACCAAGCCTCGTGTTGACATCGTCATCCGGTAAGACGCACCCACCTCCACAGACTTTTTTCGATCTGTTGCGACAGCACGGTATACCCGTCTCGACAATGGCTGTCACGTCCACCTCAAGTTCTTCCAAAAGTGTACATTCACCAAACCTCCATACCAAGCTCTCAACTGTTCATTCTCCCGCTGGTCCTTCTTCCCCTACAGTCCGAAGGACCCTTCTTGATAACCCGTCTAGTCCTAAATCCTACCCTGTGATTCCAAGTATTGTTCTATCAAGTGGTGGATCAGCATCATCCTCTGCCCCTAAATATATCCCGTTTCCAACAACTGAGCTGACTCGTCCACCTCCAGGGGCTGTTACTAACCCTTTACTCACGCAGCCACAGTTTCTGAACTATCAAGGAGGGACAATATCTGTTAGACCTACTAATCCATTAACACATACTCTTGTGTCATCCAAAACTGTGCCGGTACTTTCGCCTTTCCCTCTGCCAGTCTCTGGCCATTCGTCTCCTGGCCGAGAATCCACCCATTTAAGAGGTTCTGAATACCTTCCAATGGAATCAGTGAACATGCACGTTCCCTCACCGACAATCACTTTGGGCTCACCAAGTATGGGTTCTTTGAGTTTCCACGAACCCCCAAACGCGAGGCAACGTCTCAGTGCTCCAGAGTCGCCCAGGGAGTACTCCAGTCGGAGGGATTCCTCCCCCATTCGGTCCCCTCAGCCGTTGCATATCAAAATTGAGCCACCAGACTCGAGTCATGACGAAGAGTCCGGTGAGAGGGAAGAACAGGTATGGCATGAGGAGGCTGAGAAGCAGGCCAGACTTCTAGAAGCTAGCCTGAATACATCAGTCCATGGTTCCCCTCCGCACCGTAGCAGGAGCGGGATTGGCCGGACGACATGGAGCATCACATCAAAGAGCTTACAAATCAGAGACAATTCGTATGTGAACACAACGGCCCAGATGGCACAACTTAGTCCGAGAGCTGAGCAAGCATCTTCTAGGAATAACCCATTTAATGCCTCACATTTCGGTGCTAAGGATTCTTATTCAGGAGCGAATGACTCTCTAGAGAGGCTTTCCTCGGCTTCCATGAGTGTCAGTCCAACAAGAAATAACCACCGAGAACTCACCAGGGATGAACTCTCTGCCAGGGAAGTTATGCTTTTGGGTCATCCTGTATCCAGGGGTGAGAGGACCAGGGACAGCCTTTCACCGAATGCATGCCGAGGTAAAGAGTCGGACTGTAGCGAAGGTAGAAGTGAGGCCCTGAGTTCTGCCTCGTCACCCGCCAGTCCAAGTGCGTGGCAGGTCAAGGTAGAGAAATAAAGCCCGGAAGTGGTCACGGTACTCGTTAAAAAAAGTAAGTGGATTACTCTCAAATGTGAGATCTTGCTTGTGCTTTCAGATGAGATATTGTTATTTCTAACATCATGTTTACTATAAGATCAGAATGCTCACTAAATCTTTCAGTGCCCATTTTTATTTTTATTTTTTTGGCATTTTGATGCTTAAGTGCCCAGCTTTTTGAGGTTTTTCGAAATTTTGTATAATTTTTTTTTTTTTAATTGTCTTTCTCACCAAATGAAATGCATCTTGCTGATTAGTGTTGCCTTGATACATCCCAAAGTCAATAGTATTTCTTGAGTGATAATGCCCTCTGGTGATAACATGTTTACGGTGGGTCGTACATGTATGATTGATGACACTTTTTGAGTACATAAAATAGATTGTGCATGTACGATAATGGCACTTTCGGAATACATAAAATAGATCATACATGTACGACCTTGGCACTGAAAGAGTTAAGAGCAGAAACCACTTAGTGTTAAAATAGTCATTTGCCAAACACTCAAAGCTACAGTTTTGGTTCATGGTGACAACAACATGTATGGATAGGTTGCACAATTTGACGTAAATCTGCTGTCTTTACAGGCAATTTGGATCACACAATTATGCGTTTTGCGTGAGAACAGCGTGCAGCACGCGCACAATTCACAAAACTCATTGCAGGATTGGTTAGTGAGCGATGCTGCTGCGTTAATTTTTTGAGCATTTGATGAGACTGCAAGCCAGAATGCATTTTGCTCGTAAAGATGGCGTCTATTGGGAACTATCTACATTAATAGGATTAATCTTTTCTGTACTCTATTTTAGACAACAACCATACATACCTGTAAGTTGTTGTGACTCAAGTTACACTGACTGACCTGATTCCATTGGACATAACTGAAGACAAATATGTCTAGAAAGTGATTAGATTATGTCTGGTGTAAGCTACAGATGATTCCAAAGACAAAATCCTTTTAGCTAGATGTTGACATATGACCAAGTCGTTTATTATAGGAAAACACAAGAACCGTGGGGTCGTACCTGATTGTTAGACTCTTTTGATTTCATTCTTCTGACAATTCTGTTGCAGTGATGTTACTCATGGTGAGTTGGAGAAAGATGCTGTCCAAGAAGAGAGAGAGGTCGAGTTCGATCAAGATAATGATAAGGAGGAGGAGGAGGTAGACCAAACGACGATTAGGGTTCAGACCAAGACGGTGAAGAAGAGGTAGACAAAAACGAGAATGGTGAAGAACGGGTAGGCCAAGACAACAATGAGGAGGTACACATGTAGACCAAGACGACGATGAGGAGAAAGACCAAGTTAAGGAGAAAAATGTCAAGGAGGCTTTGAAACAGGTGCAGAACTTGGTGGCTGCCCTTCATCAATCGATCATTTGTTTGACATCTCTTGTGCCTCAGGCTCAAACAACGCCCTCTTTTGAGATAAAAAAAATAACTCTCATCATTGCCAACAGTCGCCTTGGTGCATGCACGTATGCAGTTCCAGCGTTTGGCCTGTGGCCATGATAGCGCTTTCAAAGGCTCTATGGTTAATTGTACATGTACATAGATTTTGACTGTGTGTGCTGTTTACATTAAGACAGTCTCATCTATATCATGCCCAGCATTGCTTTCTGCGAAGAAACATAGTTTCCAATGTGTACATTAAGTGTGTGTGTATATTACAGATGCTGTGACTCGCAAGATCATTAGGGACCCACAGGTTCAAGGGTTGGCAGGCAGAAAGTGTACACTGCTCAAGTAATGAAAGCTTGTATTTTCAGCCACTGTATTGTGATAAATTGTTATGAAAGTCAAAAGAGACGGGAGCATATCTTGGATATTCCACAGCTGTTAATTTTGCAATTGAAACTGTAAAACAATATTTGACCTGCCAGGAAATGCAATGATGGATAGGAATAATCTTCATGAAACAGTCGTCAGTTTACCTTATGCATTGAACGTCATCATGAACCACTGGGAGACTTTGGAACGCTAGGTGGCAGCAGACTTAACCAGGTAAATTTCCATTGTTTACGTAGTTCTGATCAGGCGCGTTTACCAAGAACAATGGATTTACCTGGTAAGTCTGCTGCCACCTAGCCTCCCAAAAGTCCCCCCATTGAAAATGCATATCTGTGTGCAACCAGCTCTTGACCTCCAACCGAGGGCGCCCTACTCAAATGAAGACATGTGCATAAGGTGTATTGACTGGTCTACTATTGCTGTCTGGGTTTGTACTTAATTTGTAAACCATTGTTAAAAGTTGCACAATTTCATTGTGAACAAAAACACTTATGGAAATTCAAGCGAAATTAATGCATAAAGCAAAACTATCGACTGTGAAACAAAAGTCTTGCAAAATTATTTCAAAAACCGCCCATCAATATACAAGTTCTTGAGATCAACAATAGCCATCCAAATTGAAGTTGCTTTGATAAGCTCATGTACTTGTACAAAAACTCAACTCAAAATAGAAGATTCAAGCTGCATGTAGCTACCGGCAAGCTCGGTCTAGTGGTTGGACATCTGCTCTGGAATTGCAATGTTGTGGGTTCAAAACCCACCCGAGTAACATTCTCGTGGATTTGTTTGTTTTGTTTACATTTTTTGTCCGCAGGACACATGCTTTGTTGTATGGGTAAAACACAAATAATATTCTTGGTTTTATTTAGTTACCATAGAAAATTTGTGGGAACACTTTGGTAGGTTGGAAAAAAACCAAGATCATAAAAACGGTAAATGTCAATATATACATACGGCCCTATATGAACCACAATCAGCGTATGACTGTATAAATTTAAGCTGCATCTTCTGTTTGTATACATGTACAATAACAAAAAACTTAACTATTTTTGTTCAGGTACAGAATGCTATTGTTTAACGATATTCTGAAATATGTGTTTGCCAATTAATTATCTAGAACACCTGTTGATAGAGAGACAAACTAGCTTGGTTCAGAGATAAGTTTGATGATTTGGCAAGTAGTTTTTTTTAATTGTTTACCTCATCCTCCGTAGAAAGATACAGCAGTTATAGGCAAAATTATACAGAAAGATACAATGTAAGTCACATGCGAAAGTATCAGCTGAACAAACTGTTAACTTGCTGAGAAAACGGCAAAAAAATGCATGGTATTTCCACTAGAACATCAAATCCATCCACGTTTAGCGAGGTGACAGTTAGTACCAACCGTATCTATGTATGGAGCATTTGCGAACGGAAAACATCCCTCAGATATCTGAGGAACCATTCATGCATGAATCGTTTCTCAGATTCAAATGTTTGGGGGTAAAAAAAAAATTCCAATCCATATAACTTCGAAGGGAATCCTTTCTCAAAATAGTTTACACTATCAACAGCTGCTGTGCTTCTCACCCAGTCAGTTTTTATGGTCAATAAATTTTGGATTATTTACCAATCTATGACCCTACCTTTGATTAAGGTTTATAGTGGACTCAATTCTGCTTTGAGTATTACAATTGTTGCAGCCTTTGCGAAAGACTGCTCGGGTTGAAACATAAGACCGTAGAAAAAAAAATATCAACAAATCTTTACAGCCATGATTTTACAAGTACTGTACTTTTTTTTACTTTCCATTAAATGAGATTATTTTATTTTATTTTTAAAGAAAAATTAACCCCCTTTTAAAGGGTTTAGTTTTTCAATTCTAACATTTAAAACAATATTTCTATCGACTCGTTTTTCTGAACTATAAATATATATTTTTGTCCTTGCGATTTTTCTTGTGACAAATGTCCGCCATGGATGGTGTGCTGAGTGTACAGGTCCAGATAGTGATGATGTCTAGTTCTGTCTTCTGAAAATGCTGCAGTTTGTTTCATGACTGAAAGAACGCTATCAGTTCTGGGAAAAAGCTTCAATCAAAGAGAAATTTGTGAAAAAGCTCCTTGCAAAGCGAATGTTTACTAATAATAGTTTTAATAATACGCTGTTCTTATATAGCGCTTTGCCACACTCGATGGCATCTCAAGGCACTCATTATTTTTGCGTCCAATGGTCCAATGAGCTTGGCCTCTCTGCTACGAATTGCCAAAATCATCAATAGAAAAACATTATAGGGATTTAGGTTCATCAGAGAATGGGTAATGTAGCGTATCACTCAAGGTCATCCTTTGAATACAAGTTAGTGTATTCTTATCAATTATTAGTCAGGTAACTGCTCAGCTAATCAGTCGATTTCCTTATTTTTAGTCTCTCAGCTGTGCCATTGAAAATTGAAAAAACACAGTACAAAGTCTCGCTGTGGCGGGCACTTTGCTCGTTCGTTAGTTGACAAGCTGCAGTTGCATGCCCGTACTTATAGCTGCAGTGTTTACCTCCACAAAGTGAGGTGGCGCATAGTGCTGCCAGA
>CM021531.1:3111754-3131288 GCA_010994315.2 Pisaster ochraceus
GCAAGGCCCCTTGTGTATGTATCCAGCAAACAACATTCAAAATAATTAGACCTAAAATTGTTTATATAACAAGTACTTTTTATTTGTTAGAAGTAGAAATTCGACCAAAGCTTTGTCATTTTGATTACACAAAATATACAACACAATAATATGAAACAAATTAAGACAGCTCAATTAACTTTAAACACATAGGTTTGGATATGGTCAAATAAAGCTATTAGAATATGGCTAAGGTTAAATACAACTCATTAATGGCAGTGTGTTATGCATTAAGCCTACCATGTACAGGCGTCATGTCTGCCTACAATTCTCAACATTAAATTAAACAATGGTGCAATTGTGCAGAACCCATTCTCAACGCTACACCATGAAATGGCGATTTTGAGATAGTTTGCAGTTTATCTAAAGCAGTTTAAAATTGATGTCTGTGGTATGGTTTATTTCTAGTCATTACTTTGAGATGTAAGTTAAAAACTGAAAGTTTGTTTCTTTCTAAGTGAGACTTAGAGTGTTCTCAAATCAAGATTAAATAATGAAGATGTGTAGCTGTAGAGTGCATCAAGCTAAACAAGAATTGCTCAAGGACACAAGTGTTATGACCGGGGATTCGAACCCACACCCTGATGACTTCTCCACCAGAGCATGAGTCCAGTGCATGAGACCGCTAGGCCCCAAGACAATCATGAATGTCATTTACCCGTCATTATTTGGGCAGAAACAAAATCATGACAAAGGCGTACTCTAATTCAACTTGCCTTCTTGAACGACTCTAGAAACAGCTCAACAATACTAGTTGACCTCCAGGAACAATTAATCTGGTTGCTTGTGTGTTTCAAGAATGCTGCAAATATTTGAATGACACCCTCGGACTAAAATATTTTACAGTTTAAAAAAACCAATAAAATTAGGTTTCATTGCATGGACAAACACCACTTCCTACAACATGTATGAAGCAATCCTCCAATACAAAATGGCGTCAGGACATCGTACTCTTGTCATCAATTCATCTAAATTAATACTGCTTACATTAACAAAGATCGTTTGAAGTAAACATTGTCATAAAAAGTGAGCGGTGTTTTTTTTACAATTACAGAATTAGAGACGAAAACTTACACTTAAATTACACAAGAAAAAAATATACAACAAATAACCCAAAATATATAAAGCTTGCCTCCACATTTTCTTTCCTTTTTTTTTTCTTCTTCAAATCTCTCCTCATTTTGAGACTTTATTTTTAAAACCCAGATGGAAAAAAACCCACTCATCTGCACGCAATTCACTTTTAAGAATTATTGACGTTTTGAGTTGTTTCCGAAACAAATAAATTTGAATATTTTGGTTAGTTTGGGGAGTTGTTTTTTAGTTTATTAATTTTAAAATAATACAAAATAGAATAACTCCAATTTCCTGAGGGCCAAATTATTTCCTAATCACGGTTGAACCGTGGGAGAGTTCCATCCCCCAAAAAATCATAAAACCTTGTTTAAATTTGTGCACACAACAAGTTGTTACCACTTCATCGGCTACTCTATTGACAGCACCTTAAAGAAAAAAAACCTAACACCCAGACTGGATTTTTGTACCAGTCCAAACCTTACGCTGGGAGATTTTGGTCCTAGATCAGCAAATAGATTTTGAAACAAAGACGTTAATAAGAAACAAAAAAATTACATTTCCACAAAGAAAAATAATGAAGAATTTTAGCAATATTAAACATGTTAAAAAAACCATTAGACTAAAATCACTACATTTTAAGTAAAGCACATTGCAAGTGGGATTTGCCATTGACTTATTTATATGTGTTCCTATACGTTATTGACTCTTTTTTTTTTCTTTCTTTTTTTTCTTTTTTAACTTCATTAGCCATGACACTTTCCTTATAAATAAAAGTGAATATATAATGCAGCGAAATTTCAAGGAAATTATTTTTGATGATTATTTAGTTGTGATTTCTGTGTGAGAAAAATATCAATCTATATATATACTGAAAATAATTTTCTTCATTGGCAATTATTTGCTAGAGGTTTGTTTTAAAGTTTAGTTATTTTGTTTAAACCAGCCTTCTACTTCTGTACATGCGTAGAGCCTCTGTAACCAGGCATTACCTCGCCGATTTGTTGGGCGGCAACGGCCAGTCCTGCCCACAAGCTAAAATACACCCAAACTTACCCCCAAAAAGCACTTTATATACATGGGAACTGTTTCCTGAATCTAGTGCGCACTTTCGGTAAAACAACTATTTAGGGGCATTGTGCATTGGATGATACAAGAAAACAATTTGGCAGACAGTCAGAGTATGTCATGAGAAGGGTATTTGGCTAGAGGGCCATCACAGATTTGTCTTTTGAAAAAAATATAGGTATATGTAGAATAACAAAATTCAAATCTGCGATGGTCTTATCACCAAATACTCTGACAGTGTGCCAACTTCCATGCTGGCATCATCAGAGGCCGCATCACATCACCTTATCTGCCAGACTAATACTTCATTACAGCATCAAGACATATGTACAAATGAGAGTTGTCATTGTCACCAACAACACCCAATTGGAACCCATAATAATATTATATCACTCGATCAGGAAACATTCAAGTGCAGCAATACCCTAATCAGCGATAAGTGTTCAAATGGCTATTATCACTCAATATGGATACTACCCCAACTGAGACCCTTCTCTGACAACATGTGTTGGAAATGAAGGTCTCACCCTTCATTCAAAATGTTGAAAGGAGAAAAATAGGACATTCTGCATTTACTAAAAACTCATATTGCAACTTTTCTTGATTGAAAACAATTTGAACAAAAGCCCTTACTTTAAACTTATTATGGGTCTACGAACTACATTGTCTAAAAAACAATGTTTAACTACTTGCATAGCATACAGCTCTTATTACCTGAAGACATGGTACTGAATAACTCCTTACAAAGAAAGTATAAAATTAAATTTTTAACAGAAGCACGAAGATTGTGGATGAAGTATTCAGGAATAAAGAAAAGAATAAAATCAAAACAGCCAAACTTACAGCACCCACATTCAGTTTAGTAAAACCGTTCTACATAGACTAACACCCTCCGGCTTAAAGTTAAAAGTTACTTCTTCATTTTACAGTCAAATGTTACAACTTGGTCTTCATCATAGAAAATAACCGAAAATCAGCGCCTTGTACAATTCTCTACAACACCGCACACAAGATTGTGTTGAACAGCAGAAAAACCTCAACTATAGCAATGGTCACTGGTAAACGGCATATTATATTTGCACTTAATATAAACATCATATAAAAGGTTAAAGCATGTACATAAGTACCAGGCATAACCGCCCTCGTATATCCCTGGACAAAAATTATGTTTTAAAAAATATACACTTGGATCAAATTGCATCAACAGAAACTTAAAACGACTTCCGACAAACCCCTGTACTGATGAGGTCACAGTTTGTCTACCGCATTGGTTAAAGTGCCGTAACTGGGTACAGTATTTCCCGACAGTTGTGCAGAGACACAATGGTTTCCCATTCCTCTGCAACGTGGTAAACAAACTGCGACGTCATCAGTAATAAGGTCTATTGTTTCGTGACAATTCGGAAAATAATGTTTCCATAAATAGTCAGATTTATAATCACTTCATAGTACTGGGCCAATTAAAAGAATTGATTAAATAAAAACAATTAAAAACTTGTTTTCCTTCTCCTTCTTCTTCTTCTTCTTCTTCTTCTTACTTTAAAAAGTGGTAAAATATTGGCAGTAACAATGTTTACTGCAGTTTTAAAAATATTTAATAAAATGGAGGAATTAAAACAAAATTGAGTTTATGCAATTTTCATGGTTTTTGTTTTGGATAACTCCAGAAACAGAACATGAAGCAGGGCTGGAAGATATCAAATCAAACAACATAAAACAATTTTAAAAAAATATTGTGACAAAAAGTTTATATAATAATAATAATAATAATACAAATAAGAGCTGAGCAATTCAAACTAATTCAGACTTTCAATATCCGCTTTTCCTCATTTAGGTTTGTGAAAAACTGTATATTTATATAATATATAGTTGCCTAAAAGCATTTGATACTTAGAAATTCCATGTAAACTGGATGGACCATGAAGACAGCAACAACTTCGATGTAAGAGCAACATTGAATAAAAAAAAGTTAGCTATAGAGAAAGTTTTTGAAGTGACACCAGGCTCGGAATAACCTGCCGGTTATCCGCTTCAGATTCCCGGTATCCAAACCTCTCTCGGTGTCACTAACTGTACACGTTTCCATAGACGTTCCATGTATCTAATAAAAAATAGGATTATTTTTCAAACGATAAATGGATGCGCTTTTACAGTCTGAACAGCAGATCTCCAAGGATAAAAACTGGTGACAAATCTAGTAGTTATATTGGTCCAGTTTACACAGCATTCACACATGCTAAGACTTCTCTGCTTGTCCACCTGGGAAAAAACGAGGCCTTCTCTTTGTTTTCCCCATTGGCTATCCCCATTGGTTTTGGAAAGCGAAGCAAGGACGTCCTTTCTCTCAAAACCTCTGGATCCTTTTTGTTAAAATCCTCGGTTTCAACAAGTAGACACCCCCCCCCCCCCCGCGGATATTCAATACTTTTATAACAAAGTGTTTGTACCCCGAAACAAGAGTTGCATGCGACACCAACCAAGGGTCAAAGGTCAAACCCTGGTGAATTGCATCCTTGTAAAAGACAAATAGGCCCACGGTGTGACCCTCGCTAGAGTGGGTATCTAATACTTTGGCATCATCGTGGCCGAGACTTGCTGTAAATACTTCCCTCTAGCTATCCACTCTGTAGGCTGATAGGGTTTAAGCCTGCCATCTCAAGCCCTCCATATGACGCATTGTACAGTAGTAACGCAGTACTCTAAACACATCAGCGTCGTCCTTTATCCCATCTCAGGCACTGAGTTGTCAAGTTGTCAAGTCTTTGTCTTTTTTTTTAATTCATCATGAATTAGGCACTGTACCCACCATGATTCTCTCCACTCCAAAATTCACTCTCCATTTTGTAAAAACTGCATCATAAAATTGTGTCTTTACAAAGACAGGAAAAAAGGCAGCACCACTTTGCATATCTCAAAAAAACAACAACAACAAACAAACAAACAAACAAACAAGAAGATGAGAAGGCCTAATTGCATGACTCTTCTGTCAGACGCTTTATGCAAATCTTTAAATACTTGTCTCTCCAGCGTAGCCCAGGACATCGTTGTTCACATATTCGTGGTCAAGATCATTATCGCTAGCAGCTCCAGACAGTCTTACGCCGACGCTACTGCTGCCGTTACTTCGTAACGAGCTCCCAGGTCGACTGCTGGAGTGACTGGGTGAGCAGAGCGGTCTGGGTTCCTCGTCGGCCATCAAGGGCAGTTTCTGCCCCATCTGTTCTTCATTCATATATCGCGGTTCGTCTTTGGCCGCCTGTGGCATCCAGGGGTCCGGCGAGGCAGCTGGTGGTGATGCTGCCGTTCCCAGAAGGGCGTGGTATTCCAAGTTGTCCACGCCCAGGCCGTTGCTTGGAGGGGGCCCAGAGGTGCTGTCTTTCAGGGGAAGATAGCTATCATCAAGAACTGGTTTCTTCATGGGATCGTTCTGATACTCAGGTTCTTCAAAGACAGCTGGTAAAGAAAAGACAGAATTTCAGACATTTTGTAATGAAGGAGTATTGTTTTACTCTACTATACTTTGCTTTAAAAAAAAATTGGTTCAACCATTTTTTTGTTAACAAAAATTTGGGGGCCCTGTTACTTGAAAAGAGAATTTCTGGCTCAATTGATTAATCCTTAAAGAACGGGGAGCCATACTGCCTTGACACAAGGGGGACTGGCTAGGTAAATTTGAAATAAATTGGATTATGACTTGATATTTGAAATACAAATATGCGTCCCCTTAAGGTGATCCCTCTGCTGCTGCTTCCCAGGTTGTATTGTAAACTTGGGTGTGATCCCTGGCTATACAGCAGTTTCAGGTTGTATGGCTTCTGACTGGCACCCCTGAACAAAGATATTGACAAAATAGGGAGACCACCAACATTAGGGCTAGGTAGCTCAGTTGGTAGAGCACCGGCACTTTACTCTGGAGGTCACTGGTTCAAGTCCCACTCTGTCAATTTGTCTTTGTTCCACTCCAAATTAAAGAAATCAACAAATATATACATATGTAAGTTAATTACAAATTGTTTTGAAAGGCTTACGTCTTTCTTTGGTGAGGTCGTGGTAATCCGACTTGATGCTTGGGGTAAGGTAGTCCTCCTGATCCATCTGGATGGAAGTTGCTTCTGGCCCACCTGCGAAAACAAAGACTCGATATTAGAACCAACCTGGCGAAAGATGAGAAGGCCTAATTGCATGACTCTTCTGTCAGACCCTTTATGCAAGTCTTTAAATACTTGGCTCAGGACATCGTTGTTCACATATTCGTGGTCAAGATCGTTATCGCTAGCAGCTCCAGACAGTCTTACGCCGACGCTACTGCTGCCGTTACTTCGTAATGAGCTCCCAGGTCGACTGCTGGAGTGACTGGGTGAGCAGAGCGGTCCTCGTCGGCCATCAAGGGCAGTTTCTGCCCCATCTGGTCTTCTTTTATTTGGTGCTTAATCATGACACAATGTATCCCCCCCCCAACCCACCCAGCCCTCTTATTGTGTCCTCATTGTGTTCTGGGAATCTCAGGAATTAATTATCGGATTGTCGGGGGGGGGGGGTTACTTTTGTACAAAAGCTGAAAAGTATGTTAGAAAATGGCAACATTTGGGGGGGGGACACCAATTATGAAAAGGTATCCAACAAAAATGTATTACATAAAGCGTCCCTGAGTGGAACCAAATGGATTTACTCACTGGTCCTCATTGGGTTCTTTGTCCTTATGGAAACTCACGGAGGGAACTTGGTGTACATTGAACCTTTATAATGAACCATGTCACGTGATGATACCTCAAGAAACCTCAAGAGCCATTGAGGTACTCGATGGCAATTCTATGGGTGCCTCAACACCAACAAAGCATGGGACCCCCAGAACCTCATGGGCTTTAGACCTGATAGGTTGTCATTTGGCCTCATTGGTTGTCATTGGACCTCAAAGGTTGTCATTTGACCTCACAGGTTACCATTTGACCTCATGGGATGCCATTGGACCCCATGCTTTGTCATTGGACCTCACAGGTTGTCATTTGACCTCATGGGTTGTCAAGAGACCTCATGCTTTGTCATTTGACCTCATAGGTTGTCATTGGACCCCATGCAGTAAAGATAATAACTATTAATCATTCAAACAAACAGGTTTAATTGTCTCCTTATTGTTACCGTTACTTTTCTGTCTCTCTTGCTGCTTAGTGAAGAGGGGATCCGGTGCATAGCGCAAGCTGCTGTCCTTCCGTGCTGGTGTCTGTTTGCTAGGGGGCGTGTTCAGGCTGTATGGATAAGTGGGGGACATCGGAGATGGCAGTGCACCACCGCCCGCAACAAAATCAGCTCCACTTCCCTGGTTGACGGAGTGACAAAACAAGGAAATCATTTCAAGACTTCATCATGGCATTCAATGCTGGTACAAAACTGGCCAGGTCAACGATAAAAGTGACAGAGCAGCCCGAGTTGAGACCTCGGTAAGTGTTTCTAAATCAAGCCCATAACAGACCTTCCCGGTACTACATCCAATAATACCAATAGCTACGGAGATTTTGTTATGTAATACTTGCCAATGCAAGCAAGATGAGACAGCTACGATCTCTAGAGGGATAGTTATGTTTGGATTTGAAGAAGGAAAAAACATAGATCCTCATACTTCATTTTGTTCCTTTTTCCTTTTTCAGACCGAGTATATAGACAGTTCCCAAAACGCAGTTCCCAAAACCCACCATCTTTACGGGCAATTTAGATAACTGCTTTGGGCTGCATCAGACAGAAAAGATTTTTCTACGCAGCCAATTTGTTCATCAACCAGTCATGCAAGGAATTTAATACAAACTCCAGCGTGCAATCCTCAGAATTTTACGCATAACACTAAGGCGAGCATTCAGAAGAAAAATCGCTGCCCGTAAAGATGGCCGACTTTACACTGTGTGTCGCCAAGTGGGAGCTTTGTTTACTGTCGCCGAACTTACCCGTGGAAAGAATTCATTGTTATGCTCCGGGTTATTCAGACTCATGGGCTGGAGATACTCATCGGCATCCATGAAGATCTGAGACGTTGTAGTTCCTTCAATCTCTTCATTGATCATTGACTTGTAGAAGTCACTGGGAACGGGGCTCGGCAGGGCAGCCAGGGAGCTGTCTCCGTCATTCTGCAGAATTAAGCGAGGTCAGTTCAGTTCAAGTATCGTCTTCGGTACATTTCTTCTGCTGGTCTTCACCAGCAGAAGATGTGGGAAAAATGCGTCATCTACAAGAGTCATGTGAGCGACACGGGTGTTTCGTAATACAGTGCGCCCTCAACAGTTTGCCAAGGAAGAGGCCAGTTTTTGCAGTGTATCATGGGAAAAAGACCAACAAGTCTTTGGTCGTCGTGCCACAGTTTTTTTGTGGTTTGAATGCAGATGAAGCAGCAAGGTCCTCATTCTCTGCTGTGTTTACGGCACAAGCAGGGATTTTTTGTTTGTTATGCCTATGAATGTTTGTGAGTGTTATCTTTTTAGTCGACTGCTTTTAGGAAAGTGCCCTCTCATGGGTAGACTGTTGAGGGCGCACTGTATTGCTGAACGCCCGTATTGTTCATGGTCTTGGTTCCATTACTAGAAATAAATAATGGCAAAATTGCTACAAAAATACCATGTCACACATACCATCTGTGACTGGTATCCTGCTCATTTCTGCTCAGCGGGAAATTGTTCAGCTTTTTTGGGGGGGGCTTTAAGCAACTCTATGAAATTTGGGGCCCCTGGGTTGACAACTCTTGTAAGACAGCAGAAGTAGAGCACAAAGACCGTGTTTACTGACCTGCATCACCAAGTAGCGTGTTGGGTCCTTAGCCATCCGCCCCAGCTCATCAGAAAGCTGCTTGAAGGCTGGTCTGCTGTCCTCGTCCAACATCCAACCTGTTCATAAAAAATTTAAAAACCATCAAAATAAATAAATAAATAAATTGTATTTGTATAGCGCCTACTGCAGGCCAGCCTCTAAGCGCTTAACATTCAGTACTTTCCTGCAAGGTATTTTTGGGCAATGTTTCTGAAGTATGAGACCTACTCCTTTACATAGCACCATGTAATGGTTTACAAGGTGCTGTGGCGCAATATACAGCCAATCAGACCAGGAACACCGGGGCGAACCCCTTCTCTTTTCGATAAGAGCACTGGGGTTTTTTTTTCGTGCATTACACAACACACACGGCCAACGGCTTTACGCCCCATCCGAAAGATGGGACTTTGATCAAGCTCAAACCAAGTCTGAATGCTGTTCCCAAAGGAAGTTTCCACAGGATGCACAAGGTGGTTTTTGAAACTGAGAATATTTATGATGTTAAGCCTTTACAAAACATTTAGGGCATGATTAGACTTGAAAGTTTTGGTTCTCACACATCAATGTATCACTGGTATAGCCTCTGTTTATCTTCATAGTATAATTCAGGAGTACAAACAGCAATCCCGGCCATATCTCGTTGGGCCCCCGCCCACCCGGCACCCTTTCAACAATGGCTCTCATTACGCGGTCTGCGCTCCAGCTTGGGTTAGCAACATTGAGCTGGGGAATGAGGGAGGGTATGTTTGTTGTCACATGGCCCGAACATTTTAGCCGGGATTGTAGCTAGAAATATGCGTTCTACCAATAAATCTCTTTTGACTTCCCCATGTTATTAAAACTAAATCTGGTTCCCACTCTTTCTAATCTGCTGTTGTTCACTTATGGAACAATTTACCAGAAGTTTCAAACAGGCTGAAACATCAGAACAATTCAAAACCCCAGGTCAAAATATATCAATTAAATTGTATACTTGTTGAACCTATAATAGAATGTAGGGACCTCACAGTAAAATGTGCATAGTTTTCAGTTTGCTGGACCTCATTTATGGAACATCTACCTCTTCACATCAAACAAGCAACCACCGTTACACGTTACAAGACTCTTCTCAAAACATTCCTGCTCAATTCGTCGCACATGAAGTTTTTTTTTTTGTTTTTTTTTATTAGTTTTTTTAGCACTTTAAGAATTTCTCCTGAAGATGTTAGGCGTTATTATTACTTTTATAAGAATGATTATTGTTCTTACATTTGACCATGAGCATGTACACATCAATGGTACAGATAGGAGGTTGGGGCAGTCTTTCTCCTTTCTCCAGAAGGTCCGGTACATCCCTGGCTCGAACACCGTCGTAAGGTTTGCTACCAAACGTCATCAACTCCCACATTGTCACTCCTTGAAAAATACAAGCAAGTAAAATTGTCAAACCACTGTAGATTTTCTGCTTCAAAAGCAGACCTAACTATATCAGGGTATTTGTCCATATTAACAAATGGACATTTCAGATTATTTTTGTTGTATCAAGTAATGAACCACAAGGGAAACTGACTGGGTAAATTTGAAAGAATTTTGGGTTGAACAAAGTTGAACAAAGACAAATTGACTGAAGTGGGAGTTCAACCTGTGACCTCCGGATTAACGTCCTGACGCTCTGCCAACTGAGCTACCTAATGTTGGCGGTCTCCCTATTATATCAATATCTTTGTTTGGGGGATGCCAGAATTTTTGTTGGATGGAGGACTGCACTCGCGAATGGCTTACCCTGTAGAGGCCATACATACCACTATAATCTTAAGTTTAGTAGTTTGGCTTTTCTAGTCTGGGTTTTGGACCTTGTTAGCTTGATAAAATAATCATATGAAGTGTGGATTAATACCACCTCATACATTTAAAAAGAATGATAAACCTACAAAGGACCTGCAGTACTGACCCCTTCCACAATGCGGACTCTGCTAGGGTCGAAACGTCCAGCCATTAACTTTTTCTTTTTTTTTGGGGGGGGGCATTTAAAAAGAACACTTGAGACAACTTTGTTTCTAATGCTGTACCCTGGTCTACAGGTTTGTACTAAATCTTACCAAAACTCCAGACGTCACTCTTATGTGAAAACCTACGGTACTGAATGCACTCCAGGGCTAACCACTTGATGGGCATCTGCAAGAAAATAGAAATATGACAACAATCACTTTAATACACTTTGTGGCATGTCATGGCATGTCGTGGCCAAGTGTCGTGGCCGAGCGGTCTAGTTCACCGGACCCAAGCTCTGGTGTTGTCAGCAGCACAGTGTAGGTTCGAATCCCGGTCATGACACTAGTGCCCTTGAGCAAGGCAAGGCACTTAACCATAGGTGCTTCGTAAAAAGTTGGGAAGGTAGTGCATTCTGCTCTACCAACCAGGCTCCTAGTGGATGATACCCATGCCTATATCCTTACAGACTGTGAAGGAGGTAACCCTGTTTCAGCCCCAGGGGTAGGTGGCAACGTGCCCCTGGTGGCAACGTGCCCCTGGTGGCAGTTGATGTGGGTCGACAGCCCAAATCAGTTAAGTGTACACCTTGGAGTGGTCGTCTGTGGCCTTGTGATGTTAGGCGATCGCTCATAATTATTATTTTTTTAACACATGGACAACATCATTAATTGCCACAGACTAGCATCTGCACTTTGTGTGACCTAATGCAGTACTAAACCTGTGACCTGTGACCTGTGACCTCAATCAGTCATTGAAGTCATGAGGAAATAGTGAAAAAACAGAAAAGGGAGAACACCAGTGTGTTCCAGATGAGAGGGCAAAGTTCTAGCTCACCTTTCCACCCTGTGCCTGGAATTCATTCTCGTCAACATCAAGAAACTTAGCAAGACCAAAGTCAGTAATCTTGACCTGCTGGGCCGTCTGGACAAGAACATTGCGTGCTGCCAGGTCACGATGGATTAGATGCTTTTCTTCCAGATACACCATACCCTGAAACATGAAATACACAGATATAGTTATTTTGTTATTTATTTATTTATTTATTTATTTATTTATTTCATTACACATCCAACAGTGCAAGCGCCAATGACAGGATGGTACATTAGAAAATGAAAAGAAATGTTCATTCATTTTTAGATGTGAGAGGAAAACCCCAAATGGGAGGAAACCCATGCAATCAGGTAGGGACTGAAAACCCACCCACATGCAAGGCTCCGGTATTGAGATGGGATTCGAACCGGGGTCCACAGAGCTGAAATACCAGCATGGACATCCGGGCCTTACCTGTGCGATTTGGTAGGACCAGTTGAGGAGATGATGAGAACCGATCTTTTCTTTGTGTTCTCTGACGTAGTCGAGGAGTGCCCCGAGAGGCATGAGTTGCGTGATTAACGTCATCTCCTGAGCTATACAGACGCAGGCCAACCTCAGTAGGTATGGATGATCCACCGATGCCATCACTTTGGCTTCCTGATACATCAGCAAAGAGGAGAAGAAACAATCAAATGCAGTCCGTTTACTTTAAAGGGTGGGAACAATACTGGAGCATCATTTTATGATAATAACAATATTTAAAGAGTGCACATATCTGTCCAAGGTGCACAAACAGGGATGTGATAGGCTGTTAATAAAAAACTGAACTGTGAGCGCAAAGCGCGAAAGGTTCCAAGCGCGAAAGCTTGCGAGCCCAAGCCTACTTATATACATTTATCGTTGGTTTTGAAAAACCCTACTCTGCAATCTGGCGTGTTATATTTGGTTTTATCTTCATGTGTTTATGAATTTTATCTAACTTTTAAAAATCTTAATAATAATTAGAAATAAATAAAAATTATTTATTTATTTTATTATATAAAATAATAATAATCTTTACTTTTCTTTCTTTTTTTGGGGGGGGGTTGTAAAAAAGAAAAAAGAAATCACATCCCTGACAAAATACAATTTTTAAAATGCAGAAGAGCCATGAGATGCAGTCAACAGATGTCAAGTGCCACTGGTTTATCAGGAAAGACTTGTTGAACAGAAAGGCCTTTAGATTGGATCTGAGGCACTGAAGAAATTGAGATGTTTGGAAATCTCTTGAGAGAGTGTTTCAAAACTCTTGATAAAGCCACCACGAGTGACCAGTCTTCCTACAACAGCCTGTGAGTATTGGAAGAGTGAAGACCAGAACGGTTGGGACCATTGGTTTGAAGAAGCTCCAATTCCTCTCAGCACCAACACTTCTCCTGTAAGAGTTTTGTGCACGGTTGTACCCACAAGTTTACTACTTTAGAATTTCCTGAAGCTGCGATACGTACGTCGGAGCTTGATCACTAAAGCTTTAAGACCAGAATAGCTGGGACCTTTGGTTTGAAGAAGCTCTGATATGTACGTCAGAGCTCGATCACTAAAAAGGAAGACCAGAAAGGCTGGAAAATTGGTTTGAAGAAGCTCCAGTATTTATATCAGAGCTTGCTCCCGACCCAGGGATACTGCCTCTCTTAACGACGTACCTCTAGGAGCTCCTCAGCAGCTGATGGAGAGAAATCTCTCAGCACCTTGATGGCTACCGGAATCTTGATTTTGGATTCCCCTTCAGGAATCCAGAGGCCGCGGAACACGGTGCCGAACGCTCCCGACCCAAGGATGCTCCCTCTCTTGAGCTCCGTCTCCTTGATGATCTTCAGCTGAGCCTGGTTGGGAGCTGCTCCGCTTGGGGTGAGAGGCTAAGGTGATGAAATCCAAGATATGATCAGTTTGAATAGTAAGGGAATCAATGTGTGGTGAAGAGGTTTTAAACTAGTTGTTAAAAACGCTAAGTCAAGGTAAAATTATCAAGAACCAGGCCTCACCTTGTTTTAAACAGCTAGTTTAAAACCAATCAAAGTGTGGTGAAGAGGTTTTAAACTAGTTATTAAAAACACTAAGTCAAGGTAAAATTATCAAGAACCAGGCCTCACCTTGTTTTAAACAGCTAGTTTAAAACCAATTCAACACACTTTGAATCCCATTCATCAATACCTTTTCGAAAAACCATTCATAAATATTCTTCTATGTTCTTTTACATAATTCACTACCAAACCTAGTACACTGGACCTACAGCTTAACGTTCCATCCGAAGGACAAATCAATTATAGTTAAGTATCTTGCCCACGGACAAAGGTTCCACCAACGGGACTCGAACCAACACTCCGCTGATAAGAAACAATAGAGGTTGCGTCTGGTGCCATGACACACAACAATGGATGTCGTGCATTCATGACTGACATTACTACTGAATTAAACCCATACCTAAGCCTAACCCTGAACCTGAACCTGACCCTAACCCTAACCCTAACCCTAACCCTGACCCATACCTTAACCCATACCCAACCCTTCACCCAACCCATCACCCAACCCAGACTCTCTACCACGACCCACAACAGGATAGATATAAAAAAGTGATGTAATACTTACCCCATTGCCATAATCTGCCCCTTTGAGATCCTTCATAGCCTTCAAAGGAAAAACAAGAACAGGAAGAACAAATTATTCTACAGAAGTCCTTGACAGTAAGGAATTATACTCCAATACGATAGTAAATAAACCTGGTTACACCAACTGGTTAAGATCGAGGTTGTTCATGTTGGCTTAGTGGTATCTTGGCCTGCCTTTCGCCTCTGTGGACCCCGGTTCGAATCTCATCTAGGATTTGAGAATCTCATGTAGATTTGGTTTTTTAAATTTTAAACTTTGGTTGTTGTTTTTTTTATTATGCAAGTTCACCCCAAACAAGGCTAAAAGCCACTCTTGGCAAGGAGCTACAAGAAGAAAACATTTCAGATGAGATGCTGTCCCAATAAACTTAAAACTGAACCCATTTTTAAAAAGAGATTATTCTTCATGTATTTTTCCATCTTTAAATGACAGGTTAATTTATTTCGAAGACTGAGTGAGATTTTGATGGTTTTTAAATGGAAAGATGCTCAACTTCAAAGCTTTCAAAATAATTTAACTTATATCAAGTAATAAACCACATTGGAAACTGACTGGGTAATTTTTTTTTTTTATAATTTGGGTTTGAACAAAGAAAAGTTGACTGGAGAGGGACTTGACATTAATCCGGAGGTCGTTGGTTCAAGTCCCGCTCCAGTCAACTTTTGTTTGTTCAAACCCAAATTAATCATTTAACTTGACGGTTTTTCTTAGCGATGTTACTGACCAAGGCTGGGAGGCTGAACTGATTGCTGGAAACTTTGCGGTACATGACGCATACCACCACCACTATAAAGATCAGGGCGGCTACGACAGCGGCACAAATTCCAACGAGAAGACCGGTTGAGATAACACTGCTGTGCAAAATCAGATAAATAAATAAATTATTATAATTGCATGACAGATATAACTTATTTTCAAGAAAGAGAAATTGACAAGAGTGGAATTTTAACCTTTCAATCTAGTTCTTCTGGATGGTTTAGGATATAATTTCCACAGAAGTTAAACAAAAAAACAAAACAAAAAACGCATCCGTGATAAAGAATTTATTTATTGATATATTTACAGCACACCTCTTGCTGGGTCTGTATTCTGGTTGACTGAAACACAGTCACGTGGGGTTCAATAATTTAAAGGCTTGTGCAAGCGATTTGTGCCACTGTGAACTCGACGCGTGTCATGACAACACGCGTGCAAAATTTGGAGGCAATTGTTTCCTAACTGGGCAATACACTCAAGACTGTTGACTGGTAACAGCACCCTCTCATGATGTGAATAGTTAACAGCAACTGAACCTCAGGGAATTTAAAGCATTCCTTTAATTGCTGAATTGCTTATTGTTGACTTGCTCATGAGTTAATTGTTGAATTCAAACGGAGCTGCTAACAGAAAAACTGATACTTGGTTTCTTGTTTTCCCTCCGTATTTTGGACTGAGGTGTGTTATAATACACATTATTGACTGGTTAAACCCTCCGATGCCTCACCCCTGTTAAATACTACAGGACTGCCTTTGGTTACTGCAGTGTGTAGCCCGTTGGGAAAAAGTGTATGCCCCCTTTGTAATGGTGATTTCATTTTTTTTTTTTTTTTTTTTTTCAAAGCTAATAACCTTTCCAGACGCAGTGGAGGTAGTTTGGCCCCCCACAAAATTAACAAATAATAATTAATAGAAATTGCAAGATGAAATACGACCTCCATGATTCCCTAGGTATGTTTCAAATTAGAAGAAAACAAAAAGCGTACCCGTTTGGTTGGTTGGTTGAGCCGGAGTTGGGGTCAGCCATACACACTCCGCTGCTGTTCGTGTAACCGTTCGGACACGACTGTAAGCACTCCGTGTCGTACTTGACATTCTTGCATTCGAAGCAAGAGCTACGCCTGTCATCAAAGCATCCGCCCAAGCATTCCCGATGACAAGGTGCACATCGGTTATCATCCTTGTTGACAAATTGGGTCTCGGAGCAATTAGCAACGCAGTAGATGGACCGGTCTGTGTAGGGGTACTCCTTAGGGCATTCCTTGGCACAGAATGTCTATGGATTGTGGGAAGACAAGCAAGAAAAAATATCAATATTCTTCACAGCCTTCTTACTCTTACTGAACCAACAACTAAACATACTTTGGTTGAGTGTAGACCAAACCGTACGCGCAAGTGATGCACGCAGCGCCGCCATTGCTGGGATGTGGCAGCGCAAGATTTTGTACACAAAGAAGTGGGAAAACCGTTATCTTTTTGAAAAACTTTTTTTTTGAGAATTAAGTCTCTTCCTCAACAATTTACACAATTTCCCCGACAGGAAAGCATAACATTACTTTGCATTAATATCCCCTTGTGGGTGCTTTGCAGAGTTCCCTCATTGGGAAGATTAGCTGAACAAACAAACAAACAAACAAACAAACAAACATTGGGCCAGAAGATCAGGCGATGCATGTTGGAGTAGACTAAAGATGAGAATCAACATCGGTAACTTTGTCAAATGGTTGATTGAATGATTGCATGTTTGAACGGATGCAGAGAAAGGACTTACCACGTTTTCATTGACCAACACTTCAAAGTTCTGACAGCTATCACAGTCGTACGAAGTGTTTCCCTCACTGCAGCCGCGGCACTGCGTGTGACAGTTCATGCAAACGTTGTTCTCGTTGTGGAATTGGTTCGTTCCGCAATTATCAACGCAATGTTCACCCCATTTGTACTTCATACATTGCTTACATTTGGACGGCCCCGCACCGTTACAACCCAGGCAGTTTTTGTCGCAAAGTTGACACACCTGAAAATGTAAGGAGGAGGGACATTTAGTTATATATGGAAAGCTCTGAAACTACCGCACAAAACGACAAGACCTGAAATCATCTCTAGAACCTCTTTCTCACAAAGCATCTCCTAGCCTCTACAGGTACCTTTATGGTAAGTTGGCGAAGGTGTGTCACTCGCACATGCCCTCTGCGATATTATACAGAGGGAAGGCGTGTGCGTGCAGTAACTCTATACACAGCCACAGAACCTACTTTGATGATGACCAAAAGGGCCCCCACTAACAATAAGTGTACTGGGTTCTTTTACGTGCATTAAACAACCCATCCAAAGGACACAGCAATAATGGTCAAGCGTCTTGCATAAGGACACAAGTGTCACGACCGAGACCTGGAACCCACACTCTGCTGATCAGGAACACCACTGTCCAGTGCTGTAGACCACTCAGCAATGACACACATATTATACTCACGGAGTAGCCTCGGAGTTGATGAATGCTGGACAGCGCAATGTGATAAGAAAACGAATCGTTACTGCAAGGCGCCCCATCCGGCATGCACTCCAACTGTCAAAATAAACAAGGACAACAAATCCATTATAACAAAATTCTTTGCAAGCCTCGTGGAGATCGTCGCTTTGTTTTAGAGGTCAGCGACCCGGAAGATTTGCTGGCTCTTGTCAAGGCCCAATGTCACGGCTAGGCTTACTATAAGCGAAAAATTAACACTTACAGGAGTAGAAAAATACATGCTTGATGTAAGAGTACTTCACAGATTAGCAAGAAATGTTTGCCTGTGTATGTGCATTTTTCGCAAATGTGGCGTGAACTACGTGACGCTAAATATCTTGCACGCAGAGTTTTCCCATTGAGATGCAGGGAAATTCACTTCGCTTTCATAATTCGCGTGGACTATGAGCCGGGCTTTACACAGCTAGCGCAGAAATGAACCCTGTAAGCAGAAACTTGTGACCATAAGCGCAGAATTCTGCGGTAAGCAGAGCCATGAAGTTGGACCCTGAGGTATACAAATGTATGTCAAGCACAGCATTAAATTTGTCAAGAGTGTTACCCTACTGTCCATAATGCTATATTTATAACACAAACTGAACTGAGAAAATATATTTAACAGTTGCAAACTGCTTACCAAACGTAAGGACTTATGCAAAAAAACAAATAATGTCCGACGTTTCGACCCTAGCAGAGTCTTTCTTGACGGCTGAATGACAACACAACATAAATATACCTATTTATGAGTGTGTTTTGCTGTGTTGTGTTGTCATTTAGCCTCGAAAAAGACTCTGCTATAGAGTTGGAACATCGGACCATGAACTATTTTTAACAAACTGTACCGGTTAGAGTTTGGGAGAGGGAGACATTGCAAATCTTCCTGGAGTTCTTTTGGGGTTATCCGAGGAGATTGCTTAATAATGACAGTTAATAACTCACAGTGAGATGTAATTCTGAACGACAAATCCAAATTGATCCCTCCTTGTGTTGAGTGTTAGCAACGGATTGATCAGATTTTTTGGATTTTTTTAAGTGCTTTATAAACTGGGGGGGGGGTAATTCTCACAATAATTATTGTTGTTATCATCACACTATGACATTAGTAGAAGTTTACACATTCCTACACATTGCAAAGCCATGCTTCCTACATTCAAGATTTCATGCTGTGTGTATGTTACAGTAAAAAAAATGTTTCATTGTATAAGTCTACCAGATATATACACTGCATGCTGTATCATCAGGCATGGTTAGTACGTAGGTTAGCTCCTTACCTTAACATTTCAATGTGTCAATAACAGTGTGTCAATAAAGTTAACAGAACACTGGAGCATGGCCAAAAAAAAACATCACTGTTTTTGTTTTTGAGTGGTTTTTGGGGGGGTGGAGGAGTAAGTTCATTCCCGTCTTCTAGTTTTCAATGAATACACCCCAAAACCATCCTGTGACCATTTCACCAAATTTCAAGTGAAAACAACGCAACAATGGTTGATGTGTTGACAAGGATGTTGTTTAGGGTTCACATCTGGCATATTCTGTTTCTGACATTCCAACTAAGCAATGTTGAACTTTCGGGGTCTTCTTATCAAACTTTCTGGACCATACCAGTACCTCAAGATGGATAATGGTCCTGGCAACTGGTGAGCTTTCAGATTGCAACTTTTTTTGTTTTCAACCCTTGTGAAAAAATCTAATAAGTACAAGTCCAAGTATTGGACTTAAGTTCCCTTTAAAATATCCCCTCAACTTTTCTGAAATTTTCTACTGGAAGTGCAATCACTCCCTACAACTGTTAAAAATACCGCCCAAATCAAGCTTGCAGGCAATGAGTATATTTAATTTGATGAGGGATTAAACAAAAGAGAGGGGTGGGGGGGG
>CM021531.1:3138051-3148903 GCA_010994315.2 Pisaster ochraceus
AGCCAAGAATAACAAAGAATGTTACAGTATTGGTGAAGTGACATTATGTTCAAATACTCGGACCATGACTTCAGTTATAAATAGTTGTCGATTGCAAGAAAACAATTGTAATGTATATGCGCCAAAGATGAACAAAATATCTTACTTTGAATAGTCAAATTCACTAAATAATCTGCAGGGTGTTCTGAATTATATGTATATATTGAAACAATTTATAAATATTTTACAGCGTAGACAAAGGACAGAGATTTCTCTATGATAACAGCCTGTACTCTTGGTAAAAGCTTAGATCTTTAACAAAGTATGACAGGGAACAATTTTGTCCAGCAGTTTTGCATAAAATATGTAGACTCAATATGTTCTGTGCACACTTAATGCTAAATAAGTAGCAAGTGACGATTTTTCTTAGTAATAACTGACACAGCATTCTGCTATGCAATATAAAGAAAATTGTTCACTGTATAATATCAAAAAGATCGCATTTAAACTGTCATTAAAGTACAAACGATAGACACTAAACAGCCATCCTTAGTTATCAGATAGATGTTCAACACAACTAGAAAGTTTTTTTCCCCCCTCGGCATTATGCACTTGCATCGACTTTGCACAAAGCCGGTTTTGGCATGAAGTGAAGAGTCGCGTTGAATGCCAGTGCAACCCTGCAATATCGCTTCAAACCATGTGCAAAAAACAAATGTTAGCACACACCACCAGGCAGGACGTCCTTCATGTGTTTTACCATCAGGAAAGATGTTTTGATGGTAATGTCTGACAGTGATATCATTCAATGCACAACATCTACAGAGAGATTCACTTGCAAAAGGTGTGATTACAGCATGGCCGTTGATTAAAATCACTTGAGTAAAAACACTAACAGATACTTTCAAAGATGACCTTTACTTTACATGATATCAAATAGACCTTTCAATTATTGCATTAATATGTGCTAAAAAATACTTATAATTTCGATACTTTTACAAAAGGCATGCAACTGCAGTTTGTTAAAAAAAGAGGACAGTTCCTGGCACAGCAAGACTTTGTACTGTGTTTCTCAATTTACAATGGCACAGCCGAGAGACCAAAAATGAGGAAATCGGCTGGTTAGTGAACAGTTGCATGCCTGTTTTAACCAGCTCATATCGCCATGTGATGACATCGGATTTGGCCGGCACCCTGATTAGTCGTTATAAAGATTGTTAAGCAAACATTTTCTGCTTAATGAAATTGGACTTGGTCTTTCTTTTAAAGAGATGGTGCACCATTGGTTTTGGGGTTGTTGGTTTTGGGGGTTTGTATTCCCATCTTTTTGGGGGTGTGTAATTCTGCAATTTTTGTATGGTTTGTTACTGTATTATAATTAAAAGATATGCTTACAAAATTGACATATTCTGACTGCACTTTCAGAAAAATTAATTTGTAAAAATTATTGGTACATATGTCAACTTTGCGCCAAGTCAAGTTTTGAGAAAATGCTTTTTAATCTCTTATCCATGATGCACCGTGTCTTTAATGTGTGAGTTAATGATTAATTACCACTTTACAGTGAGAGCTTTAAAGACTTGGAACAAAAACAGAAATAAACTAGATTAAAAACAGACAAAAAGACAACAAAAATACATGGGAAAAGAATTAAGTTCAAGAGGAAAGACCAATGTAAATTAAAACAAGATGTGTGATGGAAAGAAGAGCTGATTTGACACCAACAAAAGCAAGGAAATAAAACAAGGACAAACAGATCTACTGTTAAAAATACATGGAAGTACGGAGCAAAACAATACCAAGAGATGATATAATTTTCTATCCACACTGAATTTAAAAGTTTGTGTTGGCATTATGGTACACATCAGTAACAAGTAGACAAACAAAAGCAACGAGTAAATAAACAAAAACATGAAGTAAACAAATGCAAACAAGGTACAAACGAAACCAGCAGAATGGACCTAACGTTGTAACATTTGATTTGAATACACTCACAAGCCAAATCAGTGCAAATGCTTTAGGTTCTTGATGGATTTTTACATTTTTTAATCATCCATCAAAATTGCAAAACAAACCAAAGCTAAATCAAGTTTGAGGTGGCATGAGTCTTCACACGAGACTCAAGCGTTTGTCTCCAAGGAGGAAACTGGAAACACAGTTGATGATGTAACACAAGTTTGTCAATTTTTAATTGAAATATGTAAAGTAAGAACGTCGGCAAAAGGTGATAGCAATAATACAGAAAATGGTACTTATTAATAACACTAGCTTGCAATCCCAGTTTAACCCAGCTTCGTAAGCCTATGATTGCACATGGAAGATGCTGCTAAGTGGAAGTGGGAAGGCCGTTAATGTGGCGACTGAGGGCGTCAGCAGGAGATGAGGCGAAGGCGGAGGCTGAGTCTGATGAAGAAGCCTTGCGTACCTGTAGGAGAGAGGATGGGTCTACCACAGCGTTCAAAATGTTTCCTTCTTCTCAAGGGGGGAGTGAAACAAAACTTTGCAGGAATGTGCAGCACTATTTTCTATCGCTCAAAATCTATTTGTTATCAAATTTTAAAATAAATCTTTGCGTTGAGCAACAAAACAAAAAACATCGCAAAGAAAAGTCAGGATTTTTTAAATTGTTATATATAAATTGGTTTTTGGTTTTTTTAATTTTGTATACCAACACTACAAGGGAGCAATGGAACATCAAAATCATGATTCTGGGTGTTCTATTTCCAGGGAGTTATAAAATAAGAACACTGTGGCAAACCCCTTTGGAATTGGAATGGAGGGAGAAACCCAGCCAGCTCTGTTGGTTATGTTCAGTTGAGTTAAAGCAGAGGAAGTAGTAGTCAGGCTCCGTGCAGGGTTTTTTAATTCTTGTACAACATGCAGCAGGCAAATCTTTTACTGGGTGTGTCAGTCACTTCGGACGATGTTAGTTATCACACACGCACGAGTGGGATTCGGAAAAAATAGGCACGCTATACTTTTCCGTACATCATGTGCGAGAATGGGATAACGAGTTTATCTTCAAGCAAACTTGACACACAACTTAAAATAGCGCAACACACAGAGTTACAGCAGCCCGCTAGAACAGGGTGTGATAGGGGCAGTCCAATAGGTTAATATCACAACCTTGTTGCTATGGATCGACCAATCAGAATCGTGGATTCAAGTTTGCTTGAAGATGGGGGTCGGTATCAAAGTTGAGACCAAATAAAAGGCGAGGGTTAAAAAAAAACCTTCATACTACAGGTTTTCTTTTATTGTTACAAATGCTCTTGCTCACATCGGTAAAAGTTACTTTTGTCAGATCTACGAGGTGTCAAAGACAATCATTGACCCTGCGGAACAATTCCTCGTCCAAAAAATTATTCAGTGGATGATCAAAATCTATGACAAACCTGCTCACAATTTAGCGATTACTTCTATGCACAACATGAACCAAATAAAAAAGTTGATTTACGAGACTCGAAAAAATGTGAAATTCGCCTCATGAATGTCTGAGACTCTCTCATGCAAAATATGTCTTTCATCTTTGAATCTTGCTCTTTTTCTTCTTTTTTCATCTTTTTCTTTTTTGGGGGAGGCGATGAGTTGGGAGCCTGATTTTCTTTCCTGCTTCTTCTTTTTTCATTTTTTTTGTCTTTCTTAATTCCCCTCACATCCGCAATGACAGGTAAACCTGTTTGCCTTCAGCAAACAAAAGTAACTTTTATGGAAGCTAAACCCTGCCTTTTACTTCCTGACTCTATATGCCATCATGTCTTGTCACGACCACCAAGCCAAATGAATTCCGCTCCCAAATTAATGAAAGAGTTTTACTCCGCCAGTTAATTTGATCCTGCCCTTTTAGACTTTGCCCTCATATGGACGTCATTTACTGCTTAAAATGTCAAGTGGGAAACTAAAACGAGCAGGAATTACTGTATTGGTCAACATCATGGACACAGAGTGTGTTGTTAATTAGGCATGTACAGGTCCTTATCTTTTTTAGATTAATGCGTACATGTACATGAACTACTGTCGGCAAACAAAATGGCTGCCTGTTTTTCCAAAGTATACCAAACCTCTCACTTGCTTGGTTTTGAGGTTTGTTTGTTTGTTTGTTTTTGTTTTTGTTTTGGGTTTGTTTTTTTTTTGGGGGGTGGCTTTCTTATCTACTGTTACAGAGATTTTCTCTGCTTTCCTTTCATGTACAGATATCAAAACACAAACCATATATGACCATCTCAAAAACAAAAGATCTTTGTTTTTCTGAAGTAGTTCACGTCCAATAAAACCATTCAGCCAGCCAGAAGTTCAATAAGGTGGTTTCTAGTTTTGTTTCAGAATTTTGACATGCATGTACATGTACTATGTCATATTTATTTTACTTCCATGCACGAAGCCCATGTTACTCACCACCATCCATTTCATTGTTGTTTTAAAAAAATTATATTTTAATCAGTAACTCTCAATATCTGTTTTATTTCACTTTGAATCTATTCAAGTTGAAAAATTTTGACAGAAAAAAAGGATCAAAAACCACAGGTCTGAAAATGAATGGTGAAAACCATAACCGACAATATTAAATGATAATTACATGTTCCTCAAGGAACTGTAGTGTTACCTGAATCATGAGAAAGAGGGTACCAAACCAGACAGATGGTGGTAAGTACATGGGCTGGCATAGTCCGGTGCTCATTCTTTATAATTAATACCCAGTTAATGTCCCCAATTACAAGGAGCTGTTTGGTGGTAAAATAATCACCTGACAAGTTAACTTGTTGAGTGAACAGTCACGGACACAAGTGCAAATCAAAACAATGATAATGTGGAAATAAAAAGTTATTTTAATTTCAATGGATTAAAATTGCATCAAAAGGTGTACTCCATGTTCTCAAACAGTGCTTACTTGCTCTGCATTTTGAAGCTGCTTGAGCACATAATTTTGTTTGTCTGTTGTACGGCGTTTACCGCTTTTATTCTTTTCTGCACATTATGGAATCTATCAATTGAACGCATTCTTCGGTTTGGCACACCTTTGTGCGCATAACGCAAACCCGCATAATGCAATTTTATACGTGTCAGTTTCAACACTAAGTTCTGTGAGAAATGACTTTGTTCTTAAAAGCCCCATTCATACATCCTTCAAATGCGAATGCTAAGCGAATTTTGGTGACGCAATAATCAGTACGGGCTGCCCTTCAGATTGTGGCGCAAGAAATTTTGCTTTGCTCGAAGCATTCACAAAAAAATATGAACCAGGCTTTAGTCCCTAGCAAGCCTGAAACATGTCAGCGTCCAGCGGGCTTTAAACAATGTGGTCATGTGGAGTCAAGGGTCAGCGTTTTAGTCAGTATACACCTCTGTGGTTTGTTTGTTTGTTTGTTTTTGTTTTTTTGGGTGAGAACACTTTCATCATTATTAAACACGCTTTCCTCACAGCTCTATGTAATTGGGTCCTACTGATGCACTTTATGTCTCATGTAACATTCAGATAGCTACAGAATCAAAAATGCAAACTAAGGGAAACCGTCTAAAAATCCACATGAGACAATGTAAATTACTTCAGTCAAATCAAATAAATGTACTCAAATTATCGGTTATGATTGAAGATGCATACATTGCATGGTTTTAAAAAAAGGAATTGTTATACATGAATTAACATACACGAATATTAATTAGCATACATTCCCATGCAATCTACTCATTCATATTAATAGCTAATACAGTCTTATTTGGACACAACTTCAATCAATAAGTCATACAAGGTTTGACAATCGTTACAAATTGAAGTCTCTAAACTAATTATACATAATGCTTGTGAACCAATAGCCTTTCGATAAAGACACTGCTGTCCTGTTGGTATGTGTGACGTAATTCCGCTTTAAGTCACAACCACTTCACGCAAACTGACTCAATCGATTCCCAGAAGCCCATTGAGCAAAATGTTTGGACTTGCCTTTCAAATGTCTTGCAGAGACTCAATTTTTTTTTTTTAAATAACGGTTTTTGTCATAAGAAATGTCTGTGCATGAATAATGGAGTGCCTTTTTGGTAAATAAAAAAAATAAATTTTAAGAAGAGAAAAGTGCGCCAACTTTGGAGCCGAAGTAGCAAAAACGTAGCAGATGCGCGCGTAGCAGATGTGCGCGCATTTGACGCAATCGCTTACCAACAGGATAGCACCAAAACCTTATGCCTTTATTACTTCTTGCAACATTTCATTCAAAATACAGATGTGGTTGATTTATGTTCCAAAGACTGAATTATTATTTGCCCAAAATTACTTTAGATACCCCAGGAATGTTTCTGCGACACCTTCTAAATTTGAAAGCTGAACATAGAGAGATGTGTAACTGTGCATGTTGTTTGTATTTACTTGTAAACAATGTGTTAGTTTTTGTCTGTCTGATGTTCTCGTACAAATTTGTTGCTTAAAGAGAAGTCAATTTTCACAAGGACATTTTCTTTGATATTGCTGTTTTTATGAAACAAGCGAAAAAGATGGGTATGTACTTGAGGAAATGAATGAAATTACTTTCATGTGAAAAGTAAAAAACATGAGAGACATCTTATGTAGGAGGTACACAAATGACAGGTGATTAATTGATTAAAACAAAGTTTTATTATAAGGGGGAGAATTCAGTCAGTGTACAAGTTGATGAGTGATCCCAATAACTAGAAAGTATGTACATCTCAGTTGTGAATAGCTCAGCTTGATTTCAAAACCAAAAACCATTTTAAAAGAAATGGATAAAAATTAAAAAAAACTTTTTTCAAATTGTTTAACTTAGGATTTGTGTCCAAATCTGAACATTGTCTTTAAATATTCAATCAGTTATCAAAATGCAAACGAAAGTACATGCATAAAAAAAACATGCAAGTTAAAAAGATGCCTGGTTAAGATTTCCGTTCAACTTTTTTCATCACGTTTTCCCCCAGACCCTCAGTGTCTTGAGCTATTTTTAAAAAGTTGAAGTATTTTTTTCTGTACATCAAACCACACAGCAAGGAACTGTTCCTTTCTCTATGATCAAACCAGACATCTTTTCTTACCATGCACACCAGCGTGGGTGAATTTTGTAAGAGCTTCTGTTTTTAGATGAGAATTCTGATCCAACAATTATATCAGTTATTATTTCAAGTCCAAAATCTGCCTTGTTTCTTCAAACAAGGACAAACAAAAATGATCAGAAGAAAAAAGTAGAAAAGGTTTTAGCAATTGAAATTTATCTACTTGGTTATTTGTGATTGGAATAGGTTAATCGCGGACTGTCGTCATGTTAACAGCAGGCCTGTGGCTGTGCATGGAATGATGAACACAGTTACTACAAGTGTACACGCGTTTGCAGTCACATCACAAAGCGATGTGATGGCGATCGAGTAAGCATGCAGTTACTGGGTTAGAATTCATAGTTCCATGTACATCCAGTAACAGGCCTGCTATGATTATGACGACAGTCCCCCTTCAAATGACGATCACTTCTTGTGTGCTACATTTGACAACAATTCTGATCATGTGTAGTAGGCTAGTAATGTGAACGGAAGGATTTCTTAGTCCTTAGCAGAACAACATTATCAATTTGACTTTGTTGCACACGTTGTGACCACAATTAGGCAGCATATTTTTTTTAAATTAAGCTGAACCAGGTTGCTATTTTGAGAATTAAGCTCTGTTACCCACCTGACTGCTTGGCGGAATTAAACGGAACAAACATGATGCATTAGTGCAAACAAGTCCAAAGTTAGTATATTAGTAATCCGATGACAAAAAAGGTCTTAACCAACCAGAAAATATTTCAAAAAACTTAACTATTTAAGGTTGGAAGAGTTTTGTCCTTTTTGAGAGAGAGAGAGAGTGTTTGAAAATGGCAAGTGAAAATGGAAATTCTTAAATAAAAATACTGCCCCAGAACAGCAGAGCCTTTTACTTCTGGCGTTATGAAACCAAATGGTATCTTTTGAGTTTTGAGTTGCGTACAAAATCTTGCATGGCTGATTCATTGTTTGAAAGTAATAGCTTCAGGCTTTTGATACATCCCTGGTTGGTTAAGATCATAATGACGTAAGAGCTAGGCTGGGTGATTTCAAAACAGCATTGAGAGAGGGGTAAAGGGGGACTTGGGGAGCTGGTTTGTTGATACTTACCACACTCTTCCCCTGACATGTTTTCCCTGAGGGTGACTTGCCTCTCACCATCCATGACACCGTGGAACATTGCCTCCTCCACATAGCACAACTCTTGGTTCCACTGTAAATTCACTGTGCCAGACACTATGCTTTCTAGACTGATCAAGTTCAGGGAATTCAGCGTGGTGGCCATGACTTGCAGTGAGTGTTTACTATTGGCATTCATTATAGGTACATGTACGTTGATAAAAAAACAGAGACATTCGGGGTGTTAGTAACCATTCATCATGCAAATTACAATATCCGGGGGGTGTGAAGCCTTTGGAGAAACCGGCCCCCTATCCTAACCATCACAAACCTCTCTGCAAAAATTAAAAACTATTGGATTTTTTGACTCGGCACAAGCTACACATTCATGTCCAAGCATGCATGATGAGAAGTACAAGTGGTTTTACATAAAAACTAAGCGCAAATTTCAAGGCTGCAAAATGTTTTAATTTGTTTTGCTTGTTTTGGGGTGTTTTAGGTTGTTGTTGTTGTTTTATTTATTTATTTATTTTTTTTGGGGGGGGATAGTTCTTCAAGCAGCGAGAGGTTTGAAATGCCAGGAATTGCACCACAAGGGTAGGGTGCCAGATGCTCCCTCCATACTACACCACGACCTGGTAGCATGCTGTACTTACTGCAGTTCGCTGCATCCATATTTTTGTGCAGCTCCACCGTCTGGTCTGTGCGTGGCTTCAAAATTTTATTCCACATTTCGTCGGCAACATAGCAGAGGTTCGCACTCTCGTAGAGGAGAACGTTCCCACTCGCTATGCGCTGGAGCGAGGTCATACCCAGTGATTCTAGGGTGTCACTGTTTATGAACACGGAATATTGCCTGGGAGAAGCAATGCTGGATAGTGGCGGGGTTGGTTGGATGGGTACAAAAGGATCAAACATAGCGCTGTAATGAACAAGGATAGTGGCTGATGATCCCATTCAAAATTCTTCCTCACTTTCCCCCTCTCTTTCTCTTCACCAACCCCATTTGTTCCCTTTTCTCTGCTTCTCTTTTCTGTGCTGCTTTCTTAACAGCCCCATATCTTTGCGAAATATAACAACAGTGATTCTCATCCATCTCCTAACCAGTCCCCTTTACACTGGCTTCCTGGCGATCAGCAAATTCAATTCACAAACACTCCTACTCACATTCCAGACACTAAATGGTTCAGCCCCACCCTACACACAAAACCTGCTCACCACCTTCCCGACAATAACAGTGCCCACTTTCATAGATCTGCTTAAGTAAATAAAGTAGCAAATCGACAGAAAACTATGCTGACTAGAATAAGGTTACCAGCCAAAAATACCATCTCAAATGCGCCATTTGTGACTGGTATCCTGCGAGATTTTGCTTAGCAAGAAATTGTTCAGCCAAATTGAGAAATTGAGCCCTGGTCTGAGATCTATTTGCAAACGTAACATGTTGCCTCTGTTCTTGACTGGCCAGTTACAGGGACTGGGCCTTTTTGCAGCATAGCACCAAGGCATCACCAATTCAAACTACATGACAAACTGGCAACGACACTCTCCTCCAGCAGATACTGAAAACAAACTCGCTCATGCTGGAATTTCCAACTATTTTAAATTACTTCTTCACCATAACCGGTACTGTCAGATGTTTACATAGAAAAGAGTTCCCAACTAATGCTTTTTCACTCTTACTAGCCGAGCTGGTTTCCTCAGCCCCAAACCTGCCCTCAAAAAAAAAACTTCTCCTACATGTTTCTAACAGACAGATGTATCCATCTCCTTCCATCCTCCATCCTCTCCCCAACTCTCGATCTTTCTCTACAATGTCCTGTGTCCTCAATCACCTCTCCGTCACTCAAACCAAATGCCTTCTTACCCATACTGCTGTCTCCCGTAGATCTTCTTGAGATTACGGAAACAGGATAGATCGGTGAAGTGTTTATGGTGACCCTGTACAGTCAGGTAGCCCTGAATTTCATGAATGGTGGAGAACCTTTCCAGTAAATCCAAGGTAACTCCTTCGTAACCATAGAATGCATCCCTGGCAGGGAGAAAAAAAAGTCAAGAACACACCATCGAAAACATCAGCAATCATACTATTTACTACCTTGTCTATCACTTGAGACGCTCCATGTCAAGACCTGCCTCTTCCTACCAACATTCAAAACTGAGCTTACCGTAATTTCCTACGCACAAGGCGCTCAGCGCATAAGGCGCAGTACCCTAATTACCAAAATATAATTTGAGTGTGTAACTTATGAGGCGCACCATCAGAAAAGGCGCAACATAACTTTCACACACAGGCTCGCCAGGTCCAGTTCACGGTTGGTACATCAACACATACAGGGATCATTGTGATGGCGTAAGGACACTTTCCGTAATGTAAAGGGATCATTTATTTATTTATTGGGGGTTTCGGCCATCCGCCGAAACCACCTTTGTTTTCGTCGAGATTTTTATTTTATTTCACTATTATTATTATACTTCTTTCCGAAAAAGTCTCATAGCATTTACACGTGAAATTTGTTACCGTTCGATCTCAGGAACTACAGTCTTAAAAGACACAAACAATACATCAAATGAAAGCCTGTGCTCTAACTTAATTCAAGCAGCAGCTCGATCGAGGGTTTTTAATCATCTGTTGACTATATTAACGATTTAAAAACACATATCGTCAACAAAGCATGATCAGGCGTCTTGTGTGTGTACATTGCACGTAATTCACGCTGTACATCGCATACGGCCA